>APFE030370861.1:25307-60933 GCA_000404065.3 Pinus taeda
ACACTAATCAAAAACCCAGAAGCTGACTCACCCCCCTACAAATATCTATATATGGATCCCTCATCCTAGAGATCCAGAGGCTGGAATCTTGTATTTTGTAAGGAAGTGTTGTTGGTTTCTTTGTGAAACATTGTATTGTTGGGTGATCTAGCTTTTCATGAGATGAAGAGAGCTTTCATGCTGGGAGGATGGCGTTGGATCAGACAGTCAAGCTGTAATCCTCTCTTCTACTTCTATCAATGGAGTTATTTGAGTTTTCCTCCATATACTTGCGTATTTCTGAATATTGTATTTGTGAATGCAATTGTATGGTTAATGTACATCTGATTCTACATTGTTTATGGTATTATAGATCTCTATGCTTTGATGGTATTTTGCTACTTTGCCTCTACAGGTGTTCTTTGAAGCGGGACAAGTGAGAAAGGAGTGGTGAAGCTCTATCAAAGGAGAGAGGAAACAAGCAAGGAGCCAAGAGAAAGACTAAGGTTGGTGCTTTCTGCTTCTCTCTTATCTATCACCCATAAAGGAAAACACAATTTACTTTGAATTATTTGTTTCTAAGATAGCTACCCATCTTAGTGGGACTAGCAGATCTGAATAGACACTAGTTTTCCCAGAAACAGGGAGCCCGGTTTTGTTGGTACAGAAGAAGGATGGGACTTGGAAACTTTGTATTAACTATCAGGCACTGAACAAGATCATTGTCTAGAATAGGTATCCAATCCCACAGATTGATGACCTTTTGGATCAGCTCAAGGGGGCCAAATATTTCAGCAAGATTTACTTGAAGTCCATTTATCACCAGGTATCAATCAAACCCTATGATGTGTGGAACACTACCTTCAAATCCAAGGAGGGCCTTTTCGAATGGTTGGTCATGCCTTTCATGTTGATGAATGCCCTTGCAACCTTCATGAGGGTGATGGATGAAATCTTGCGATCCTTTACTAACTCGTTCTTGATGGTGTATCTGGATGACATTTTGATCTTCAACTAGAGTTGGGAAGAGCACCTACATCATATTTAGCAGGTCCTCCAAACCCTATGACAACACAAGTTGTGTGCCAATTTGGTATGACCTGAGTTCAATATTTTAGGTACATCATTAATGAACGAGGTGTGCATGAGGACCCAACCAAGATACAATTCATTTGGGACTGGCCAGCCCCAACCACTCTAACATAGCTCCACAGTTTTCTAGGTCTTGTCAACTTCTATCGCAGGTTCATGTTGTGGTTCTCTCATATCACTTGGCCTTTGAGTCAAGTCACCAAGGGAGGAGTGAAAGAAAAATTATTTTAGTTTAAATCCCAACAAAAGGTGTTTGTCGAGTTGAAGCATTGCCTATTCTCTCCATCAGTGCTCACATTACCATACCTACAGCTACCACTTTATATCGAGACAAATGCCTCTTGTTAGCACCTAAATCTGCCTTAGGCTGAAAGAAGGCAAAGTTCAGGGTAACCACAAACCACGCTCAGTCTGGTAGCTATCCCTACCAGAACAGGAGAGGGCTCTCTCCGTATCACGCTCAGTGAATAAATAAACAATATGGTTTGAGATAACTTACAATGAATATTGATTTTAGGCTAGGTAAATAGATATGGAAACAAGAGGCAATTTTTGATAAATGACTGAGTTTTCTGGGATGTGTGGGACCAAAGAACAGCTTGAGCAGAGAATTTAACACAAAGGCACAGATTACTTCGTGAGGCAACAAAGGCGGAAAGTCTAGCAATTAAATTTGAAATAGTGCGAAATGGAAAGATTGGTTAGGAGGGTGAAAAGGGCATAAATACATGAATCCTTTTCAACAGAAGAAGAACACAGAATGTGAAACTTTCCCAAAGGCAGAGCAATAATTATGAATTTTACCTTTTCTTACTTAGAAACTTTCACTGGAAATGAATATGAATGAACTATGAAACATAACTAAATACATATGAAACAGAAAGAAAATACATTTGCTAAACTCACACCACATGAATCTCATGAACCAGAGCAATAGCCTTTCATTAATTCTCTGTCAAAATTTACAAAGAGTAACTGAGTTTCTCTCCCACAGTCTCCCAGCAATTCCAAGCAACCCTTTGCAAATGGTTGTTCATACAATAAATAGACTTTACCATCAGGAAATGGAACGACCCAAAGTTGGGGAGTGTTTTAAATCATTACAAACTGGAAATGAAAGGCTAACCATTAGTGACAGGTGCAGCGTTACAAAAATAACAAAACTGTAGCATAGATTTTTTGGGTGACTGCTCGCCTTCCTTTTGCCACTTGGATAGAAGCCAACCTTTAGTGAAAATGCTTTTTAAACTTTGCCTTAGGTGCTCGAAAAAATGTATTTTAAATGAACGGGCCCACTTGGAGAAAATCACGAATCGAAATTTCGCGGAGCGGAAGTGATTTTGGCCTTTGGGTCTCTGTGCGCCACGCCCAAAACTGTATGCGTCACGCCACTTTGGAGGTGGTTTTGAGGTAATTGCTAAAGTCTAAATTGTGCCCAAGTGTGCTTGTTAGAAAGCCCTGCCTATCTACTTTCCAACCCAAGTGAAATTTCTGAATTTGGTGCTCATTTTCCCCTCCAAAACTTCAATCTCCCAAGACTGCTTCCTGTGTGTCAAAATAGGGGCAGAAAGGTCATTTTTTGAGTGTTTTTGACCTCCTGAGGACTCAAAACTTGCCCAAACTTCTTGGCCATGCACCAGCAGTCATGATTTTTCATGCCAAATCCAAAAATATAAATTTTTTGCCATTTAGAGCTCCCTAGCATAAGCGCGCGCCAATGGCGCAGCGCACAGGGAGAAAAACCTTGTTTGTGTACAAAAATTTGTCAAAAGACCAAAAATGCCCCAAATTTTTTGAAATTTGGGCTGGAGCTTCTCTATGAAGTACCATGCTAGGCCAAAGAGGCTTCAGCCAAGATTCAGAGCTGATCTTGCTCTTTTTGCCTTTTTTGTCTTTTTGTTGCTTTCCTCAATTTCGCCTTCAAATTCCTTATCCGAGCCTTGGAACTCATGTTACGTGCCCTATAGTGATAAACCATATGCCTCAATAATGTTTTGTCCTTGTCGGCCCTTTCTAGCAGTCTCTCAAGGTGTATGTTGATCTGCTCGAGCCAAGACTCTCGGTCATTATTAATCTCTTGCTCTAATGGAGTGAGCTCAATCCTCCTCTGTTGGGCAGATCGGCGATTCTCGCGGATGTTTTGCAGCTCCATGATCTCCTGCTGGTCTTCGAGTTGTTTATTCCTCTACTCCAAGTACCTGATAATCCACTTGGCCCTCTCCAAATTGAGAGACAAGGCTTGGATCTCTGTTTGCTGCTCCTGGATGATCCTTCTAAGTTTGGCACTCTCCACATTTGTATCATCATCATGAATGAGAATGAAGTCGGCCTCTCGTTCACCTGATGGCCCCTCGTCATGCATGGGCTCCTTGCCCCTGTCCTGTACCTGTGCTGCTGATGTCAGAGACGAGGCCCCTTCCACCCCGGGTGGAGATAACACTCGCTTTGCTGCCGCGAACAAATGTCTAACGCCTCTCTAATATGTGATGAATACCGGCACACTAGCGGTCTCATGGCACTCATACTGATGAGAAGGACCACCTATCTCATGTCCAACCTATGATAATCCCTGTGAAGTGTTGAAGAGGTCACGGGAGATGAAATCATCCCAAGTAATGCCCTGTAACCCCAGCTGATGGACCACCAAAATCTTAATAAGAGAAAAATGATAAACATTGTTAAGTTGCTGCTGAGGGATTTTGTGCTGCATGAAGGTGTTCATCCTCTCTATGTTCCTACAAATGAAATATGGGATGTTCATCGTTCGTACCCTGGTAAAATGCATGAGCAACCTGATGTGATAAGCATATAAACGAGAGAACCTCCCCTCATAGCTGAAATATTTCATGATTAACTTCATTAGTGGAGCATATTCATCTTTCAGATATCGGAATGGAAAGACTCTTTTGAGATGCCTCAAGAAACCGGCCTTAATGTATGGCTCATAATGCTATCGATCAACCTTCTGTTTCTTGTGCCATGGTTCTCCAATGTTCGGTATGCCGGTTGCTAATGAGATAGATTCAAGTGTAAGTGTGAAGGTGACACCGGCTAAGATAGCTTGATCTCCATGTAAGTGAAGCACAAAAAGACGAGCCAACTCATGATGAAATCGAACACTAGCCACCTTTTGACAAAACTCAAAGCATGACAGATGCTGGAAACATGACATAGCAAGAGGGCAGGTTTGCAATTCTGTAAGGGTGGTTGGTTCTACCCTAACATGTCTGCCACTTTTATGAGGTTTCCAGGGATCCTGTTCTTCCGAGGATGAGTCACTTTGGGTTTCCATTTCATAATCCGATGAATGCTCAAATGCCATGACTGTTGTACCAAATTCCTTGAAGAAAACATGTTGTTGTATATGGATTGTGCTTGGACTGCCCTTTAATGATGTATGAAACTCTGTGTTGATATGCAATATAATTGAATTCTGCCACCAAGGAGAACAATGCAAAAGGGACTCTTAGGAAGGGGAATAATATGAAAGGGTTAGGGATTATGGGGAGAAATTTTGTTTAGGGACATGTAGGAGGGTTTGGGAATTAATATAATGTAGGATTTTGGGGTTTTACATTTGACAAATGAGTGGAGGGGATACATAATAGGAGTTTAGTAACGTTTTAGGGTAGGGAAAAATGGGAAAAATGGAATAGGGGAGAAGGGAATGATGGAAAGAAGGGAAAGATGAAAGGGAGGAGGAACCTTGGCATCAACACAACGAATTCGCAACCCTAACAGCAATGGTTTTGATGACTTTGAGTGGTAGGGTTTTAAGAGTTTTTATTGTAACCATAAGCGGCCATAAACCATCATCAAACTAACACAAAAATGAATGAGCAACCGAGATGTCGACCCTACCTGGCAAGTTCAAAGGATTGAAAGGCAATTTGTTGAAATTCGGAGCAAAATCGGGCCTCTATGTGTATGTGTCGCGTGGCATACCCAGTGCGCCGCGCCGTTTGTGTGCGTCGCGCCCATGTTGTTTTAACACTGTGTGGTCACGCCCAGTGCGTCATGCTCTCTCAATGCGCCGCGCCCCTCTGCCTGTGCGCTGTGCCTGTCAAAACACCTCCAACCTCACCCAAAATGCGTGCTAGCTCTCACAGTCACTTTGAAATGCTTCTCTTTGTCCTTGGTGTGCAAGATGACATTGAGTCTTATGAAAAATCTATAGAAAGACATTGGAGTCATGGTTTTGATTTTTGTTTCTTCAAAACCCACTTTGGCAATGTTTTGTTTTGGTACTTTTTCCATGATTTAATGCAACTATGTATTTCACTTCTCCTTTTTAGATTTCTGACTAAAATGATGAAATTTTTGGCACCTTTTTGCAGGGGTAGCTGACATGGCATTTGGCCGAGGAAACCATGACTACGCCTGAAGAGATCAACTGGACTTTTTGAAAATTATTATAAATGACACGCTGTTGACTTTTCTTCAAAACAGAGTTTTGAAGAACAGTCATAATCTGTCAACATGACAATGAAAATCTTTAAATCACAACTTTGTAAGGGCCTCCCTCTGGCCTGCACGGCTTTCTTGGACATGGTTGAAGACCAAATTGACTAATCCCTAGACCTAATGACTGAAATGACTCTTGTCCATTAAAAGATCAAACATTGACTATCATGGACTTTAATAAACATTGATGGAAAGACCTAAGCCAGCAGGTGCCAGGCATGAGTGGTAAGGGGTAATGACTGACAAGACCCTCCCGTCTGATTATGGCATGCCCCTAGCAAAATGCAGCTGAGTGGATGGAGTGAGACACCTAAAAATGAAATGCAGAAAGAGTTTTGATCTCTGATGGAGGACTGACAAGACCGACTCTAACATTGGCTCCAATGGGGGATGGTAGCTCCTTGGAGGTGCCAAGAACAGCAGATCTCTGGAAGAGTAGAAGTGCCTTCGTCCATTGGGCTATGGAGTCATTATTTCGACAAACAACACAAGACTCTGACTCATTTATGAAACCAAAATGACTGAAAAACTGACTCAAATTTGATCTTGACATGACTTGAAGATTGACTTGACAAACTCTAACCAAACTGAAATAAAATGGTATTTACAATGACAGTGGAAGCAGCATCAATAACTCAGAAATGGTACCGCTTGAGCAGTCGACCATTGATCGGCCCTCTTAGACAATCTTCCCCATTCATTCCCTTCAGAAGAAAGGCATTCTGACCCCGATATGCTGCAATCTTGAAGAGACCTTTCCAGAGCTTCTTGAACTTACAGTGCTTACCCTTTTCCTCATTCCTTGCATCCCACTTCAGCACCACATCATCCAACTGAAATTTGTCTGCCTTTGCTTTTCTGTCATAAATTTTCTTAATCTTCTCCTGCAACTTGGACGTGTTTTGGAAAACTTCTTCTCTAGTCTGCTGCAAGTGGACCATTTGATTCAACCTTCTCTGCATAGGATCATCTTCACTGCCAGCCTCCTGAAGAAGTTTGACTACCGGGGCTGCGAGAGAGGTAGGAAACACTGTATCAACTCCATAAACAAGCTCAAAAGGGGACGTACTAAAGGATTTCTTCTGACTAACCCGATTTGCCCAAAGTGCAATGACCAACCTCTTATGCCAACTCTTCTTGTTTATTTCCAGCAGCTTCTTAACGATGTTGACCAATGATTTATTCGAAGACTCCGCCAGTCCATTGCCTTGTGGATGATAGGCAGTTGAGTGACCCAAAATGATGTGATATTTATGACAAAACTCTACCATCCTTTTTGATTTGAAAGTTGTTGCGTTATCAGTGATTAACTTACTCGGGCAACCAAAGCGAGACAGGATATTATTCTCAAGGAATGAAATAATTACCGCATCTGTAGCTTGTCTGGTGGGAATTGCTTCAATCCATTTCGTGAAATAATCTGTCACTATGAGGATCCATCTATGCTGACCGGAAGAAGCGAGATGAATTTCACCAATGAAATCTAACCCCCATTACTGAAAAGGGGCACTCACCTCAATGGGCTTAAGTGGCAAAGGCTGTAATTTCTGCCTTCCTTCAAAAATCTGACACTTATGACAGCTCTTGACCACCTTATATACATCCGCAAACAATGTCGGCCAATAGTATCCCGCTCTCATGACTTTATTTGTTGTTGTTTCCCAAAAAAGGTGACCACCACAGTCTCCTTCATGGAAATCCTCCATGACCTGATTTGCTTCTTTTTCCACCAAACAATTCAACAAAATGCCACTGGGATCTTTCCAATAACGTGCAGAATTTAGAATGCAAAACTTGGCAGCCTTCAATTTGAGAGTTCTAGCTTTGTTTCTAGTCATACCGGGCAGTGATGACAAATTTTTAAGCACATATATGATATATGAATACCACGGAGAAAGAGAAAACATTTCAGATACCTGAATTGACGAACCTTCCTCATTCTCATCGGACATAGCAGTGATCATATTTATGTCTAAGGCGTGCAAGTTTGATTCAGCCATTAACTTTGACAATTCCTGTCCTTTAACAAGCTTTGTGGGCTTTATTTCCACATCATATTCCAACAAAGCTGCAATCCACTTGCCTCGTCTTCCTTCCGGATCTATCTGCCCTAAAACATCTTTGATAGCAGAGTTAGGAACATAAGCCAAAATACGAGAATGCAGAATATATACCCGAAAATCTTTCAATGCTTTCACAAGTGCAAGGGCTTGCTTCTTGATGATGTTGTATTTTAAGGCTGCATCTCTTATGGCTCGGCTGAAGAAAGCAATTGGTCTTTCATGATCATCTCTTTTCTGCAACAACATGGCTGCCATAGTATGCTCTGAAGCGAATGAAAATAATATAAAATCCTGAGTGTAGTCTGGGCTTATTAGAACTGGAGCTGAAGAAAGAGCCAATTTGACTAAATTGAAAGATTTTACAGCCTCTTCCATCCATTTTACTTGGCTGTCCTTCTTAAGCATGTTTGTAATCTCTCTTAGGTGTTCAGCAAGATTAGGGGCAAAGCGGCGTAGAAAATTCATTTTACCATTGAAAGATTGAATCTCTTTCTTATTCCGAGGCAGATCGATTTGCTGGATCGCTTGTACACGTGCTGGGTCAATTCGAATGCCATCTTTTGAGATAATGTGCCCGAGTAGTTTGCCTTCCTCCATGGCGAACAAGCTCTTTTTCGGATTCAGCGATAGGCCATATTTTCTGCACTTTTCAAAGACAGTTTTCAGATGGTACATGTGTTCTTCATCAGATTTGGAAAACACCGTCAGGTCATCCAGGTACACCACCAAAAAGACATCCTTCTCATTTGCAAAAGCCAAGTCCATTGCACGCTGAAATGTGGCACCCGCGTTCTTCAAACCAAAATGCATTTTAGCGTAATGAAAAGTTCCCCACGGAGTGGTGAACGCTGTCTTGTCTCGGTCATCTTCATGGATAGAAACTTGGTTATATCTAGAATAACCATCAAGTAGTGACATACGAGATGCTCCCACTACTCGCTGAAGTATATGATCCATTTTGGGCAGTGGATAGTTATCTTTCAACGAAACTTTATTGAGATTTCTAAAATCAATGCACAAGCGAATCTCACCTATCTTCTTTTGTACGGGCACCAAATTAGAGATCCAATCGGAAAATCTAATGGGAACAATGATTCCTGATTTGAACAACCTGTTTATATCCTTTTCAATTGATGGCAGCAGCTTTGGATTTAGCCTTCTCAACTTCTGTCTGAAAGGTTTCTGATTGGGCTTAGCAGGTATAGTGCGCTGAATTATATTGGTATCATATGTCTTCAAATCAGAATAGTCCCAAGCAAACACATCGGCAAATGAAGACAGCAAACTGATATATTGGTCCTTTATCCTTTGTGGGAATGCTTTAGACAGTTTTACCATTTTAGGATTAGCAGCTGTTCTGACATTGACCTCTTCCACACCCTTCTCTGTTGGCTGCAATGTTGGTTTGCGGGCTACATCATCTTGATCAAAGAGTTCTTCTAAAGGTATCAAGCCTTTAGGAATAATGTTATTATTTAGCTGCAACATGTCCATTTGATTGATCTGCACATCATCTTTACCATTATCTTTACCATCATCATTTTCTACATCAATTGAAGTTTCTTTGAACTTACCTTTGTTTTGCAGAAAATCATCAATCTCCTCATCATCTTGGAAAACTTGCCAATATCTCTGATTGTCCAAGACAGTCGGACGATGCTTGACATGGATTTCGAATTTATTATTGGAGTTCATTGGGATCTTCAAACTACTTGTTGCCTTAGCAAGAGCATCAGCAATGCTATTTTGCATACGAGGCACACATGTCAAGGTATATTTAGAAAATAATTTCAGGATGTCTAGAACTACATTTCGGTAAGCCCGCATCTGAGGATGCTTTGCTTGATATTCACCTCTGACTTGCTTAATCACCAATTCAGAGTCGCCATATACTGCAATCCTCTTAGCATTCAGCTTTCTTAGAATTTTTAGGCCAGCAATCAGAGCTTCATACTCAGCTTCATTGTTTGAACAATCAAAAGCTAATTTGTAAGAGCATACCTGCACGTTATTAGGCACTTTGTTCGGGGCAGAGAAAGGAATGCGTACCCAAATACCAATTCCAGCGCCATCATTTCCCACTGCTCCATCGAAATCCATGGTCCACAGACCTTCTTCCTCTTCTTGCAAGTGCTGAAAATCTATTTGATGTGCTTTGTCTGCTTGTTGTCCATTACTTTCAGTTGATCGCTCAATGGTGTTCTGTTGTTCTTGTCCTTCTTTCTTTAAAACTCCTCTGGACTTTTCTGCTATTTCCGGAATATTTTCTGCTTCTACTAACTGACTATCGATGTCATTGAAACTATCAGAATACAAAACGAAAGAATCTAAATCTGTATGTACATAATTAATCGGATGATTTATTGGTTTCTCCTTGCTTGTAATCATGTATTTCATTTTTTGTTCCCGATACAGTTTCCTCATTTGGCCAAACACCGGAATCGTTGCATAGGAGAAATCTAGTTGTAGTGTCCCTTTCAATTTCGCTACCCAAGACCTGGAAAGAAGCATGCAAAACCTGGGAGGAATATCTGCTAGGACAATATCCATCAAAACATTCTTCATTAGGATTTGATCCAGACTCACAACCAAGTCTTTGATGAGCCCGATACATCTTACTCTGCTGGAATCAAATGAATAGAGATCATGGTATTGTCGGGTGACGTCCAGACCCAGCTTATCCATGATAGCCTTGGGCATGAGATTGTGAGAAGCTCTGGAATCGAACATGGCATCATGTAACACAAAATCATGCAATCTTAAACTGATATAAAAAGGTGTCACATCATTATCTGGAGACTCACCATTCGATGCTGGCCCAAAAATCATTTCGGGTTGATCATCTTCGACATTCACCATGTCAGACATTGGGTCAAAATTCAAAATTTTAGACACTTTCCCTCTATAACTGTTGTTCCTCATTATTTCAGTCAAGGGAATGGATACCTTCAATTTAGAAATTTCATTCTCTAAATTAAAAGCGTAAATCTTTTCTACCTCTTTGACTGGGATTTCTTTCCTTTCCTTTTCTTTCGATGCAATTGGCTGATTTGATTTTTCTGCTGATGGTGATTTGCTGCTATCAGGATCAACCGCCTCCTTTCCTTTCCTTTGTGCAACTGATGAATCATTCTTTGATGCCTCAACGTCCTTCCTCTTCTGAATTGGTTTAACCGGCACGTCTCTGTTTCTTAGTGAATATCGCTGCTGCTGGGCGGACAGAGCATTCATATAGCCTCTTTGGTACTCATCTAATTCTTCCTCCAAAACAGTGTCATTGGCTAGAATGAAATCTGCATCTTTGTGTGCATCCGAGCTTTTTGCATACTCCTCATCCTCAGTAATATAAATAGGCAAATCATCAGGAGTAAAGAAGTGGTCTTCTTCACCTATTATATTCCCGTCCTCATCTGACTCCGGTCCATGCACAAATTTTGCTGCAAAGGTGGCTGTACTGGCTGCTATGTTGTCTGCTCTTGGGCTCGCTGATCTATCTGCCTTATTCTATATTGTGGTTGTTGCTAGCCATGGAAGTTAGGATTTCTAACTTGTGGCTTAGGTTTGTCAAGTTTCACCCTTTCAAGCATCTTCTCTACTTTCCGGAGTAATTGATCTACCGAGGAAGATTCTTCTTTTACGGTGACCATCTTTTCTGCCTTTGCTCTATCCCTCTTGGTCAGCAAATTTGCTTCAACGTTGACCGCGATCTTCTACATGTCTTCCATTGTGGCCGGTTCTCTCTCTCTTAATTGATAAGCCATGTCAGCAACAAAACCATCCGAAAACTTCATCATGGCTAGCCCCACAGGTGGTCTTAGATTATCGGGAATTTCATTATAAACAGAATTGAATCTAATGCAGTAGTCTTGGACCGACTCACCAGCGTTTCGTTTGATTTGCTCATATTCAGCCAGAATTTGGAGAGGATTCTTTTTCACTTCCCAGTAGCCTAAAAATTGTCTTTGTAGGTCGGCCAAAGTAGCAATACGTGCAGCCGGCAAACCTCTGAACCATTTCCTCACTTCACCTGCAAATGTTTGTACAAAGAGTCTCATTGCCACATTCTCTACATCGATCTCGTGAATGTCACAGAAATCTGCCATTCTGTCCACATGTTGCTGAGCGGTAATGCTGTTAGGAGTGCCATCAAACAACGGGATTTTACTTTGATAATCTGCGGGCATATCATCTAAAACTTGAGGCAGCACAACAGGTGCAAAACGAGCAACCATCACTCTTGGTAGGTTTGGTCTTGGAGGTGTTGGAGGAGTGTGTGCAGTTTGTAGGGGGTTAACAATTGGAGTTTGAAGCTGTGTCACAATGTAATTATCAATTGACCGATTAGCCCTTTCAGTTTCTAAGTCTACAAGAAATTGTGGATTGGGGACAGTAGAGTCAACCGCCCTTTCGGATTTGGTCTCGAACAATGATATTTCAAACTGCTCATCAAAATCTAGCTCTTCAAGATACTCAAATATGTCAGGACATGAATGGGATTTGAACACGGGAGATATAGAGCTCTCTTGACGACAAAGTCTTGGAATCAAATTGGGATTTTCGTAGATGTGAGGAGGATCTGTATCTGGATTAGCTCTGGTATATCTTCTAGAAGCCAACGTGCTATTTAAAAAAAAATCAAAAGGACATGAACAACTTACTCAGCCTATCAAATCCTAAACTTATCATTCAGAAGTGTAGAATTATTAGAAGTAAGGGGTGTAATTTCATTCCCAGTGGAGTCGCCACTATGTTAGCACCTAAATCTGCCTTAAGCTGAAAGAAGGCAAAGTTCAGGGTAACCACAAACCACACTCAGTCTGGTAGCTAGCCCTACCAGAACAGGAGAGGGCTCTCTCCGTGTCACGCTCAGTGAATAAATAAACAATATGGTCTGAGATAATTTACAATGAATATTGATTTTAGGCTAGGTAAATAGATATGGAAACAAGAGGTAATTTTTGATAAATGACTGAGTTTTCTGGGATGTGTGGGACCAAAGAACAGCATGAGCAGAGAATTTAACACAAAGGCACAGATTACTTCGTGAGGCAAGACAGCGAAAAGTCTAGCAATTAAATTTGAAATAGTGCGAAATGGAAAGATTGTTTAGGAGGGTGAAAAAGGCATAAATACATGAATCCTTTTCAACAGAAGAAGAAGACAGAACGTGAAACTTTCCCAAAAGTAGAGCAATAAACATGAATTCTACCTTTTCTTACTTATAAACTTTCACTGGAAATGAATATGAATGAATTGTGAAACATAATGAAATACATATGAAACAGAAAGAAAATACATTTTCTAAACTCACACCACATGAATCTCATGAACCAGAGCCATAGCCTTTCATTAATTCTCTGTCAAAATGTACAAAGAGTAACTGAGTTTCTCTCCCACAGTCTCCCAGAAATTCCAACCAACCCTTTGCAAATGGTTGTTCATACAATAAATAGACTTTACCATCAGGAAATGGAATGACCCAAAGTTGGGGAGTTTTTTAAATCATTACAAACTGGAAATGAAAAGCCAACCATTAGTGACAGGTGCAGCGTTACAAAAATAACAAAACTGTAGCATAGATTTTTTGGTGACTGCTCGCCTTCCTTTTGCCACTTGGATAGAAGCCAACCTTTAGTGAAAATGCTTTTTAAACTTTGCCTTAGGTACCGGGAAAAATGTATTGTAAATGAACTGGCCCACTTAGAGAAAATCGCGAATCGAAATTTCGTGGAGCGGAAGTGATTTTGGCCTTTGGGTCTCTGTGCGCCGCACCCAAAACTGTATGCATCGTGCCACTTTGGAGGTGGTTTTGAGGTACTTGCTGAAGTCCAAATTGTCCCCAAGTGTGCTTGTTAGAAAGCCCTGCCTATCTACTTTCCAACCCAAGTGGAATTTCGGAATTTGGTGCTCATTTCCCCTCCAAAACATCAATCTCCAAAGACTGCTTCCTATGTGTCAAAATAGGGGCAGAGAGGTCATTTTTTGAGTGTTTTTGACCTCCTGAGGACTCAAAACTTGCCCAAACTTCTTGGCCATGCACCAGCAGTCATGATTTTTCATGCCAAATCCAAAAATATAAATTTTTTTCCATTTAGAGCTCCCGAGCATAAGCGTGTGCCAATGGCACGGCGCACAAGGAGAAAAACCCTGTTTGTGTACAAAAATTTGTCAAAAGACCAAAAATGCCCCGAATTTTTTGAAATTTGGGCTGGAGATTCTCTATGAAGTGCCATGCTGGGCCAAAGAGGCTTCATCCAAGATTCAAAGCCGATCTTTCTCTTTTTTCCTCTTTTGTCTTTTTGTTGCTTTCCTCAATTTTGCCTTCAAATTCCTTATCCGAGCCTTGGAACTCATGTTACGTGCCCTGTAGTGATAAACCATATGCCTCAATAATGTTTTGTCCTTGTCAGCCCTTTCTAGCAGTCTCTCAAGGTGGATGTTGATCCGCTCAAGCCAAGACTCTCGGTCATTATTAATCTCTTGCTCTAATGGAGTGAGCTCAATCCTCCTCTGTTGGGCAGATCGGCGATTCTCGCGGATGTTTTGCAGCTCCATGATCTCCTATTGGTCTTCGAGCTGTTTATTCCTCTACTCCAAGTACCTGATAATCCACTTGGCCCTCTCCAAATTGAGAGACAAGGCTTGGATCTCTGTTTGCTGCTCCTAGATGATCCTTCTAAGTTTGGAACTCTCCACATCTGTATCATCATCATGAATGAGAATGAAGTCGGCCTCTCGTTCACCTGATGGCCCCTCATCATGCATGGGCTCCTTGCCCCTGTCCTGTACCTGTGTTGCTGATGTCGGAGATGAGGCCCCTTCCACCCCGGGTGGAGATAACACTCACTTTGTTGCCGCGAACAAATGTCTAACGCCTCTCTGATATGTGATGAATACCGGCACACTAGTGGTCTCATGGCACTCATACTGATGAGAAGGACCACCTATCTCATGTACAACCTCTGATAATCCCTGTGAAGTGCTGAAGAGGTCACGTGCGATGAAATCATCCCAAGTAATGCCCTGTAATCCCAGCTGATGGACCACCAAAATCTTAATAAGTGCAAAATGATAAACACTGTTAAGTTGCTGCTGAGGGGTTTTGTGCTGCATGAAGGTGTTCATCCTCTCTATGTTCCTACAAATGAAATATGGGATGTTCATCATTCGTACCCTAGTAAAATGCATGAGCAACCTGATGTGATAAGCATATAAACGAGAGAACCTCCCCTCACAGCTGAAATATTTCATGATTAACTTCATTAGTGGAGCATATTCATCTTTCAGATATTGGAATGGAAAGACTCTTTTGAGCTGCCTCAAGAAACCAGCCTTAATGTATGGCTCATAATGTTGTTGATCAACCTTCTGTTTCTTATGCCGTGGTTCTCCAACGTTCGGTATGCCGGTTGCTAATGAGACAGATTCAGGTGTAAGTGTGAAGGTGACACCGACTAAGATAGCGTGATCTCCATGTAAGTGAAGCACAAAAAGACGAGCCAACTCATGATGAAATCGAACACTAGCCACCTTTTGACAAAACTCAAAGCATGACAGATGTTGGAAACATGACATAGAAACAGGGCAGGCCTGCAATTCTGCAAGGGTGGTTGGTTCTTCCCTAACATGTATGCTGCTTTTATGAGGTCTCCGGGGAGCCTGTTCTTCCGAGGATGAGTCACTTTGGGTTTCCATTTCATAATCCGATGAATGCTCAGATGCCATGACTGTTGTACCAAATTCCTTGAAGAAAAGATGCTGTTGTATATGGACTATGCTTGGACTGCCCTTTAATGATGTATGAAACTCTGTGTTGATATGCAATATAATTGAATTCTGCCTCCAAGGGGAACAATGCAAAAGGGACTATTAGGAAGGGGAATAATATGAAGGGGTTAGGGATTATGGGGAGAAATTTTGTTTAGGGACATGTAGGAGGGTTTGGGAATTAATATAATGTAGGATTTTGGGGTTTTACATTTGACAAATGAGTGGAGGGGATAGGGAATAGGAGTTTAGTAACGTTTTAGGGTGGGGAAAAATGGGAAAAATGGAATAGGGGAGAAGGGAACGATGGAAAGAAGGGAAAGATGAAATGGAGGAGGAACCTTGGCATCAACACAACGAATTCGCAACCCTAACAGCAATGGTTTTGATGACTTTGAGTGGTAGGGTTTTAAGAGTTTTTATTGTAACCATAAGCGGCCATAAACCATCATCAAACTAACACAAAAATGAATGAGCAACCGAGATGTCAACCCTACCTGGCAAGTTCAAAGGATTGAAAGGCAATTTGTTGAAATTCGAAGCAAAATCGGGCCTCTATGTGTATGTGCCACACAACATACCCAGTGCGCCTCACCGTTTGTGTGCGCCGCGCCCATGTTGTTTTAACACTGTGTGGTCACGCCCAGTGCATCGCGCTCCCTCAGTGCGCCGCGCCGCTCTGCCTGTGCGCCGCGCCTGTCAAAACACCTCCAACCTCACCCAAAATGCACGCTAGCTCTCACAATCACTTTGAAATGCTTCTCTTTGTCCATGGTGTGCAAGATGACATTGAGTCTTGTGAAAAATCTATATAAAGACATTGGAGTCATGGTTTTGATTTTTGTTTCTTCAAAACCCACTTTGGCAATGTTTTGTTTTGGCACTTTTTCCATGATTTAATGCAACTATGTATTTCACTTCTCCTTTTTAGATTTTTGACTAAAATGATGAAATTTTTGGCACTTTTTTGCAAGGGTAGCTGACATGGCATCTGGCTGAGGAAACCATGACTGCGCCTGAGGAGATCAACTGGACTTTTTGAAAATTATTACAAATGACACACTGTTGACTTTTCTTCAAAACAGAGTTTTGAAGAACAACCATAATCTGTCAACATGACGATGAAAATCTTTAAATCACAACTTTGTAAGGGCCTCCCTCTGGCCTGCATGGCTTTATTGGACATGGTTGAAGACCAAATTGACTAATCCCTATACCTAATGACTGAAATGACTCTTGTCCATTAAAATATCAAACATTGACTTTCATGGACTTTAATAAACATTGATGGAAAGACCTAAGCCAGCAGGTGCCAGGCATGAGGGGTAAGGGGTAATGACTGACAAGACCCTCCTGTCAAATTATGGCATGCCCCTAGCGAAATGCAGCTGAGTGGATGGAGCAAGACACCTAAAAATGAAATGCAGAAAGAGTTTTGAACTCTGACGGAGGACTGACAAGACCGACTCTAACGCCTCTAACTATGTTATTGGTGCAATTCTTACTCAGAAGGGGCATCCTACAGCATATCATAATGAGACACTTTCAGACACAATCCAAAATTATCCCACCTATGAAGAAGAGATTTATTCCATTATGCAGATCTTCCGACAATGGAAGCATTACATTCTTGGAAAGGAAACAGCCATCCACATAGACCACCAACCCTTGCAGTTCATATAGACACAGGGGAAGTTGCAGAATGATTGCCATCAGAAATGGTCTACATACCTTCAATAGTTTCATTTGAACATTAAGTACAAGAAGGATAGCACCATTAATTTTGCAGACTACCTCAGCCGGCCGTAGGTCATGGCGCTAACCACTGTGCTCGAATATTGTGGGCCCAAGACTACAGGGAGGCTACATCTTTACAAGAGCGATCTAAAATTCAGCAACACGTACCAGACACTCCTGGAAAGAAAGAATGTTCCAAATTTTTACCTTCGGGATGAACTATTATTCCACCTGGTACACCTTTGTATTCCTTCAAGTGAGCGCACCAATATGATTTGGGAGGCGCACTACATTCGGGTCGTTGGACATTTCGGGGTAGAGAAAATAGTAGCAGTGTTGCAGAAATATTTTTAATGGTCGAACCTTCGAGGGATGTTGGGAAGTACATCAGATCCTACACCTTTGTCAAACTAGCCATCAAGAACCAAGGCCTATACACTCCTCTTCCTACTCCTAGTTGACCTTGAGAATCCATCTCCATGGATTACATCTCAGGCCTTCCTTCTACTAAGCATGGCAATGACTGCATTTTCGTGGTCATCAACAAATTCTCTAAGATGGTAATTCTCGCGGCCTGCAAGAAGAGTATCAAAGTAGAAGCCACTACTAAGCTCTTCTTTGAATGAGTGTGGGTACACTTTTTGATCCCAAAATCCATAATCTCATATCAAGACAGCAAGTTCCTAAGTACATTCTGGTCAAGTCTCTGGTCGATGCTGGATACCAAGCTCACTAAGTCCAAGCATTTCCACCCCAAAATTGATGGCCAAATAGAGGTCGTCAATAGGATGATCATACACATTCTGTGTATGTACAACTCAAAGCATCCACACACATGGAATGATAGCCTCTATCCATAGCTCGATCGGCCACAACCCCTTTCAAGTGGGGATGGGATTCCAGCGACTATGTCCCATTGATGTGGCCATACTATTTGCAACTACTCAGGTAGATTTGGCACATGTCCAGTCTAAACTAACAGGTTTAACAGCTTCATTAAGCATATTTAGTACATCTTCCAATAGTTCCATGACATATTGGACAGATCTAATGTTATGTACAAGCAGCTCCATGATTAGCATCAGGTGCCACACAAGTTCCAGGTGGACGACAAAGTTTGCTTACATTTGTAGAAGGAGAGCCTCGCTCGGTCCCACCGCAAGCTTCACCCACTCCAATATGGGCCTTATAGCATCAGTAAGATTATAGGGGAAAATTATTTCGAGCTTAGTGTTCCACTATTCCTTGGCCTGCACCCAGTGTTCAATGTGAATTTCCTTTAACCATACTTTCCACCATTATTGGACACATCAAACATTGCAGAAGACCTCACACCAACAGAGTTAAATCCATATTGCATGGAAGAGGCCACAACTGATCAAATGATGGACACACAGATCAATAACACTGGCCAGCAGAAGATCCAACTATATCTACTTGTCCAAGCTGGCCAATTCTTGCACCAAGGCAAGTGGCTTAGGAGGGACCAAGTTCAGCAGAAGTTTCCCCATCTCATGGAGGCACCCAACTCAATGGTGACCATTTCTTCCTGAGGGGGGAGAACTGATCCAAGTGGATATTGGAGGCCACCCAACTATTCCACTTGGACCCCCACTGTTTTTTCTTTTCCGTTTCCTTAATTGTAGCACAACTTACTATTTTTGGCAGTTTTTCAGGTCCTAAACTTCCAGAGCCGTTTTGAAGGACTAAAAGATATTTATAGGGAAAATGAAGAGACCAGAAAAGTCCCCAAATGATTTATTGGTTTTTTTTCAACCTCCTCTTTGAAATCTTTGAAATAAGGTATTATGATACGAAACATAGATCGTATGCCAAAGTTACGACCCAGGGAAGTTGATGTGCCAATTTATCCAAACAGGGGCCACATTTTTGGCGCTTCATCTCCTAGGGTTAGGTTTTGGATGTTTAGGGTTTGTCATTGTTTCTCTGTAATCAATAGGCCTTTGATACTCATTGTAAAATAGTTCAAAGGCATGTAGCTACCACATCTCTTCTCGTAGATAAGCTACCATCGCCCGAGCTAGTTTATTTCCATTTTTGTTTGTAAGCATATTTCAATTATTTGATGTTAATGAAATAAAGTTTTATTTATGTTTCATTTCTATTTTTATGTGTATATATGTATTTTTTTGCATTCTTTCATAAGTACGGATCAATGGTATCATAGCTGTTTGATGTTTAATTGTTTTTCTTTGCATGTCCCCAATGAGGTCAGGGTGTAAGGAGTTAGGGCTCGAACTAGTTGAATCTTTGGAAGACCAGCCTCGCAAACCTTAATGGCCTCCCATGGTGGAAGAAAAGAAAGATGAGGGGTTAGGATATCCTCTCAAAATATTGCTCTAGGAAGACCTCAAGCAAAAAAGGAACATGATGATGGCTAACTTTGCCCAGATCCTTCAGCGGCTACCCACAGGTGATGCATCTTCATCCAGCAGCCACTCTGGGGGTGTCAATCCTTTTAAGGTGCAAGTTAACTTTGAAATTCCCATCTTTGAAGGTTATATAGATGCAGATGTCGTAGACATATGGCTAAATCTATTGGAAGGATTTTTCAGTTCATAACTTTTCCAATTGGGAAAAGATTACTTTTGTACTCCTCAAAGTCGTTCCACATGTCAAGGACTAGTGGGAAACCTACTATGAACAAAAGGATGAGAGGGAATCATCACTATTTTTAGTCACACCCACTTGGAATTCTTTCTGAGATGCCATCAAGGAATAATATTACCCTTTCGGGAGCTATGAAGATAAATACATAAAGTGGACCATGTTGCGGCAGGGAAGGGACCAAGATGTGTTAGAGTTCACAAATGTTTTCCATACCCTTTGCACGAATCTGGGTATGGAGGATTCTGGGCAGCATTTGGTACTCATGTACCATGGCTTCCTACACAAGTAAATCTAGGATGAGATGGAAATCATATGCATATCCTCACTTGGCACCGCCTATCAATATGTTGTCAAGATCGAGCATAAATTTAAAAAAAAAGAGGTGAGACTTTGGATCTGTGAATTCGAAGCAAGGGAAAGGCACCCCCAAATAGCAGAACGAGAGAAAAAGCCAAGGTGGGGTGACCCAGGACAACCCATCAAAGCCACAAGCCAAGAACAACACCAAGAAGACAAAGAAGGACACGGGGAAATGGTGTGAGTTGCATAAGAGACACACTTACAACACAAGTGAGTGTCAAGCCAAGCAATCACTCGTGGTTGAGATTAAGGCTTACAAATCAAACGCATGTTCCGACTCTAAGTCAGAATACGACAAGGGGAATGAAAAATGGAAGCATATTATCGATGTGGAGCCTAGTGCCACCATTTCCACATCCAAGATATAGAAGGATGAGACCAAAGATCCAGAGGAAGGGGAGCAACCCTTCCATTCATATATGTGGATGAAGGTTTCTCTGCAGTAGTTCATTGTTGATAGCGAAAGCCAAAAGAACATCATTTTAGTGGAGGTCATGAAACGGTTGGGCCTATCGACCACACCACACCCATAGACGTACACCATCAAGTAGCTTCACCAAGGGCAAGATCTTTACGTCAGCCAACAGTGTCTCTTTCCCTATAGCATCAAGCCCTTCACAAAGGAGGTATTGTGTGATGTTTCTCCTCTTGAAGTTTGTGATGTATTATTAAGCCAATCATACTTGTGGAAGCAGCATGTTGTGTATGAGTCTAGGCCTCACATTATTATTATTACTTTGGGAAATAATTTGTACAGGATACCGGAGGTAGCATCGCCTACTGCCCTTTCTTTGATCATTGTGAAGCAATGCAGTAAGATCATTTCCTAGATTGGGAAATTTGTTTTCGTTAAGATTCTCCCTCAGGGTGGGAAGAATATTATGGTCACGACCTCCATTCAAGGATCCTCCACATGACAATAGCAGATGGACAAGGTTGTGGATGAGTACAGGGACATCTTCACTTCACCCACAGTGGTACCTCTACACTATTAGGTCAAGCACTCCATCGATCTAACCCCAGGCACGTTGTTACCCAATGGACCAATCGATCGATGCTCTGTTCTAGAGAACGATGAAATCAAGAGGTAGATTAAGGAGGTTTTGCAGAAAGGGAACATAAGGCCAAGTTCATCGCCCTATGGGAGCCGATCATGTTGGTACATAAGAAGGACGTGACCTGGAGACTCTGTATTGACTATCGGGCGTTGAACAATATCACTGTCCAGAATAGGTATCCAATCCCATGGATTGATGACCTTCTGGATCAACTCAAGGGGGCAAAATATTTTAGAAATATTCACTTGAAGTTCAATTATCACCAGGTAAATATCGAGCCCTCTGATGTGTGGAAGACTGCCTTCAAATCTAAGGAGGGAATCTTTGAATGGTTGGTCATGCCTTTTTGGTTGACAAATGCCCCTGCAACCTTCATGAGGATGATGAACGACATCTTGTGACCGTTCACTAACTCATTCATGGTGATGTATCTGGATGACATTCTAATCTTCAATCACATTTGGGAAGAGCACCTCCACCATATTCAACAGGCCCTCCAAACCCTACGTTAACACAAGTTGTGTGCCAATTTGGAGAAATGCACTTTTGGTATGACCCAGGTTCAATATCAAGGGTACATCATTGATGAATGGGGTGTGAATGTGGACCCAACCAAGACAAAAGTCATTCAGGATAGGTCAACCCAAACCACTCTAACAGATCTTCACATCTTTCTAAGTCTTGCCAACTTCTACCACAGGTTCATGTTGGGGCTCTCTCATATCACTTGGCATTTAAGTCAAGTCACCAAGGGAGGAGCAAAAGCAAAATTATTTTGGTATGAATCCCAATAGAAGGCATTTTTCAAGTTGAAGCATCGCCTCTGATTTGCACCAATGCTCACATTACCAGACCTGTAGCAACCATTTGAGATCGAGACAAATGCTTTTGACTATGTTATTGGTGCAGTTCTTACTCAGCATGGGCATCCTATGGCATATCAAAGTGAGACACTTTCAGACACAGACTGAATGTATCCCACCTATGACAAAGATATGTACTCCATTGTGTAGGTCTACTAACAATGAAATCATTACATTTTGGGAAAGGAAACGATCATCCACACAGACCACCAACCCTTGTAGTTCACAAACATAGGGGAAGTTTCGAAACAATAACCATTAGAAATGGTCCACATACCTGCAACAGTTCAATTTGAACATTAAGTACAAGAAGGGAAGCACCGCCAATGTTTCAGACTTCCTCAACTAACTTTCAGTCATGGCACTGACCACTGTGCTCACCTCTTATGGGCACGAGATTGTGGGGTGGCCACACCTTTACAAGAGCAATCTAGAATTCAACAACACTTACCAGACGTTCCTGGAAGTCAATCAATTTCCAAATTTTAACCTCCAGGATGCAATGTTATGCCACCTGGGACACCTTTGTGTTTCTTCAACCGAGCGTGCCAAGATGATTTGGGAGGCGCACTACAGTCAGGTCATTTGACATTTCAGGGTAGAGAAAATAGTTTTATTGTTGCAGAAGTATTTGTATTGGTTGAACCTTCGATAAGATGTTGGGAAGTACATCAAATCCTGCACTTCCTACACCATTTCCAAACCAACCATCAAGAAGAAAGGCCTATACACTCCTCTTCCTACTCCTATTCGACCTTGGGAATCCATCTCCATGGATTACATGTCAGACCTTCCTTTTACTAAGCATGGCAATGACTTCGTTTTCATGGTCGTCGACAGATTCTCTAAGATGCCCATTATGGCAGCCTACAAGAAGAGTATCACAATAGAAGCCATTGCTAATCTCTTCTTTGAACAAGTGTGGGTACACTTTTGGATCCCATAGTCCATTATCTTAGATCAGGACAATAGGTTCCTAAGTACATTTTGGTCAAGTCTCTGGTTGATGTTGGATACCAAGCTCACTAATTCCATGGCTTTCAACCCCCAAACTAATGGCCAAACAGAGGTCGTCAATAGGATGATTGTACACATTTTGCGTATTTACAACTTGAATAATCCATGCACATGGGATGATAACATCCCTTATGTCCAGAACAGCTACAATAGAGCTCTCCATAGCTCAACTGACCACAGCCCCTTTCAGGTGGGGTTGGGATTCCATCCATTATGTACCATTGATGTGGCCATACCATTTGTAATTACTTAGGCAGATTTGGCTCATGACCAATCGGAAGCTAACAGGGCTAACAACTTCATTGAGTGCATTCAACACTTCCGACAGTAAGTTCATGACATATTGGACAGAGCCAACCATAAGTACAAGCAGCGTCATGGCTAGCATCAGGTGCCACACAAGTTCCAAGTGGACGATAAAGTTTGGTTACATATGCAAAAGGAGTGCTTATGCTGGGCCCTGCCGCAAGCTTCACCCACTCTGATATGGGCCTTACACCATCACTAAGGTTGTAGGGGACAATGCTTTCGATCTCAGTATTCCATGATTCCTTGGCCTGCATGCAATGTTCAATGAGGACCACCTTCAACCATACTTTCCACCATTACTGGACACATCAGACATCGCAAAACAACTCACACCAACATAGTTAAACCTAGATTGCATGGAATAGGCCACAACTGATTGGATCATGGACACGCAAATCAAGAACACTCGCCAGCAGAAGATCTAACTGTATCATATTGTCAAATCTGGCCAGCTCTTGCACCAAGGCAAGTGGCTCACTAGGGACCAAGTTCAGCAGAAGTTTCCCCATCTCATGGAGACACTCAACGCAATGGGGACCATTACTTCCTAAGGGGGGAGGACTGAACCAGGTGGATATTGGTGGCCACCTACCTATTCCACTTGGACCCCCACTATTGTTTCTTTTCAGTTTCTTTAATATCATCACAACTTACTATTTTTGGCAGTTTTTTGGGTCCTAAACTTCCAAAGTTGTTTTAAGGGACTAAAAGACGTTTTTAAGGAAAACAGAGAGACCAAAAAAGTCTCAAAATGGACTAATGATTTATTTTTGGCCTCCTCTTCAAGATCTTCGAAATGAGGTATTATGATAGAAAAACATAGACTGTATGCCAAAGTTACAACCCAGGAAGTTTATTTACCAATTTACCTAAACAAGGCCCATAGTTTTGGTGCTTCATCTCCTAGGGTTAGGTTTTTGAATATTTAGGGATTTTTATTGTTTCTCAATAATAAATAGGCCTTTGAGTCTAATTGTAACACAGTTCTGATGCATTTAGCTGCCACATCTCTTCTCAGAGATAAGCTACCATAGCCTGACGTAGTTTATTTCCATTTATGTAAGTAAGCATGTTTCAGTTCTTTTATGTTGAAGTTTTTTTATGTTGCATATCTATATTTGTGTGTATATTTGTATTTTTTTGCATTCCTGTATAAGTTTGAATCAGTGGTATCATAGTAGTCTACTTTTTCTCTGTTTTTCTTTGCATGTTCCCAATGAGGTCAGGGTATAAGGAGTTAGGGCTTGAACTCGTTGAACCTTTGCAACACCAGTCTCGCAAACCCTAACGGCCTCCCATGGTGGAAGAAAACAAAGACGAGGGGGTAGGAGATCCTTTCAAAATATTGCTCGAGGAAGCCCTCAAGCGACAAAGAAACACGATGATGGATGACTTTGCCCAAATCCTTCAGCGGCTACCCATAGGCGACGCATCTTCATCCAACAACCACTCTAGAGGTGCCACTCCTTTTAAGGTGCAAGTTAACTTTGACATTCCCATATTTGAAGGTAAAATAGATGCAGATGTCATAGAGAGATGGTTAAATCTATTTGAAGGATATTTTTCAGTTCATGACTTTTCTAATCGAGAAAATATTACTTTTGAACTCCTCAAAGTCGCCCCACATGTCAAGGACTGGTAGGAAACCTACTCTGAACAAAAGGACGAAATGGAATCCTCGCTATTTTTAGTCACACCCACATGGAATTCTTTCTGAGACGCCATCAAGGGAGAATATTACCATGTCAGGAGCTATGAAGATAAATACACAAAGTAGACCACATTGTGGCAGGGAAGGGACAAAGATGTGATGGAATTCATAAATTTTTTCCATACCCTTCACCCGAAACTGGGTATCAAGGATTTTAAGCGGAATTTGGTACTCAAGTACCACAGCTTTCTACACGAGTAAACCAAGACCAGATGGAGTTCCTGGACATCTCCTCACTTGGCACCTCCTATCAATACACTGTCAAGATCGAGTAGAAATTTAAACAAAAGAGGTGAGACTTTGGATCTGTGAATCCAAAGCAAGGGAAAGGCACCCCCAAAACGCAGAACAAAGGACAAATCCAAGGCGCAAAAGACAAACCGCCGAAGCTGCAAGAAAAGAACAACAGTAAGGAAAAAAGAAAGACAGAGGGAAATGGTGTGAGTTCCATAAGATCCCCACTCACAATGCAAGTGAGTGTCGAGCCAAGCAGTCACTGGTGGCTAAGCTGAAGGCTTCCAAACGAAATGCATGTTTAGAATCTGAGTCAAAAACCAACAAGACGAATGACAAAGGGAAGCAGATTGTCGATGTGGAGCTAAGTGCCACCATTTCCACCACAAAGATCCAAAAGGATGAGCCTGAAGATCAAGAGGAGGGGCGGCGACTCTTCCACTCATAGATTTGGGTGAAGGGTTCAGCGCTACAATTCATTATCGACAAAGGGAGTCAAAAGAACCTCGTTTCAGCTAAGGTTGTGAAGTAGTTGTGCCTATCGACCACACCACACCCACATTCATACACCATTGGGTGGCTTCACCAAGGACGAGATCTTCGCGTCATCCAACAATGTCACCTTCCCTACAACATCAAGCCCTTCACAGATGAGATATTGTGTGATGTTGTTCCTCTTGAATTTTATGATGTATTATTAGTCCAACCATACTTGTGGAAGAGGCATGATGTGTATGAGTCTAGGCCTTGCAATATTATTATTACTTTGGGCAATAAGTTGTACAGGATACCGAAGGTAGCACCACCTACCACCCTTTATTTGATCACTGTGAAGCAATGCAGTAAGATCATTTCCTAGATCGGAAATATTGTTTTCCTTATGACTCACCCTCAAGGAAAGTAGAATATTGTGGCCACGGCCTCCAAACAATGCTCCTCCGCATGACAACAGCAAATGGACAAGGTTGTGGAGGAGTAGAGGAACATCTTCACCTCACCCATAGAGGTACCTCTACACTACTAGGTCAAGCACTAAATCGATCTGACCTCAAGCATGTCGCTACCCAATGGACCGATCTATTGATGTTTTTTTCTAAAGAAAAATGAAATCAAGAGGCAAATTCAAGAGTGGCTGCAGAAAGGGAACAGCAGGCCAATTTCATCACCCTATGGGAGCCTGATCATGTTGGTACAGAAGAAGGATGAGACTTGGAGACTCTGTATTGACTATCGGGTGGTGAACAAGATCATTATTTGGAATAGCTATCTAATCCCATGGATTGATGACCTTTTGGATCATCTCAAGGGGGCCAACCATTTTATCAATATTGACTTAAATTCCAGTTATCACCAAGCATTGATCGAACCCTCTGATGTGTTGAAGATTTCCTTGAAATCTAAGGAGGGCCTTTTCGAATGGTTGGTCATGCCTTTTGGGTTGACGAATGCCCCTGCAAACTTCATGAGGTTGATGGATGACATCTTGCAACCCTTCACTAATCCTTCATGGTGGGTGTATCTAGATGACATTTTTATCTTCAACCAAAGTTGGGAAGAGCACCTCCACAATATTCGACAGGTCCTCCAAACCTTGTGGCAACACAAGTTGTGTGCCATTTTGGAGAAATGTACTTTTGGTATGACTCGGGTTCAATATATGGGGTACATCATTGATGAACAGGGTGTGCATGTGGACCTAGCCAAGAGACAAGTCATTTAGGATTGGCCAGCCCCAACCACTCTAATAGAGTTCCGCATTTTTCTAGTTCTTGCCAACTTCTACTGCGGGTTTTTGTTGGGGTTCTCTCATATCACTTGACCTTTGATTCAAGTCACCAAGGGAGGAGTGAAAGAAAAATTATTTTGGTCTCAACCCCAACAGAAGGATTTTTTTTAGTTGAAGCATCGCCTCTGCTTTGCACCAGTTCTTATATTACCAAACCTGCCGCAATCATTTGAGATCAAGAGAGATGCCTCCGACTATGTTATTGGTGCAGTTCTTACTTAGCAAGGGAATCCCATGGCATATCACAGTGAGACACTTCTAGACACAGTCCGAAAGTATTCCACCTATTACAAATAGATGCATTCCATTATGAAGACCTGCTGATAATGGAAGCATTACATTCTAGGAAAGGAAATGGTCATCCACATAGACCACCGACCCCTGTAGGTTATATAGACATAGTGGGAAGTTGTAGAATGATCACCATTAGAAATGTTCCACATACCCGCAATAGTTCCATTTGGACATTAAGTACAAGAAGGGTGGCACCAACAATTTTGCAGACTACCTCAATTGATCGCCAGTCATGGCGTTGACCACTATGTTCGACTCTTGTGGGCACGAGACTGCGTGGTGGCCACATCTTTACAAGAGAAATCCAGAATTTGGCAACACATACCAGGTGCTCCTGGAAGTAAAGCAAGTTCCAAATTTTTACCTCCTGGATGCACTGTTATGCCCTGGGACACCTCTATGTTCCTTCAAGTGAACATGCCAAGATGATTAGGGAGGTGCACTATAGTCGGTTCACTGGACATTTCTAGGTAGAGAAAACAATGGCAGTGTTGCAAAAGTATTTTTATTTTTCAAACCTTTGACAGGTTGTTGGGAAGTACATCAGATTTTGCACTACCTAATCCATTTATAAACTAACCATCAATAAGAAAGGCATACACACTCCTCTTCCTACTCCTAGTCGACCTTTGAAATCCATCTCCATGGATTGCATGTCGGGTCTTCCTTCTACTAGGCTTGGAAATGACTATGTTTTCGTGGTTGTTAACGAATTCTCTAAGATGGCCATTGTAGTGGCCTACAAGACGAGTATCACAGCAAATGCCACTGCTAAGATCTTATTTGAATGAGTGTGGGTACACTTTGGGATCCCGCAGTCCATTATCTTAGATAGGGACAATAGGTTCCTAAGTACATTTTGGTCAAGTATTTGGTCGATGTTGGATACCAAGCTCTCTAAGTCCACAACTTTCCACCCCCAAATGAACCTTTGACAAGATATTGGGAAGTACATCAGATCTTGCAATTAGTGCACCATTTCCAAACCAACAACCAACAAGAAAGGCCTATACACTCCTCCTCCTACTCCTAGTCGACCTTGGGAATCTATCTCCATGGATTACATGTCGAGCCTTCCTTCTACTAAGCATGGAAATGACATCGTTTTCGTGTTCATCGACAAATTCTCTAAGCTTTCCATTCTAGTAGCCTAAAAGAAGAGTATTACATCAGAATCCATTGTTAAACCCTTCTTTGAATGAGTGTGGGTACACTTTGGGATCCCACAATCCATTATCTCAGATCAGGACAGTGGATTCCTAAGTACATTTTGGTCAAATCTCTGGTCAATGTTAGATACCAAGCTCACTAAGTCCACAGCTTTCCACCCCCAAACTGATGGCCAAACATAGGTTGTCAACAGGATGATCATACACATTCTGCATATGTACAACTCAAATCATCCACGCACATGGGATGATACCCTCCCTATGTACAACACAGCTACAACAGAGCTCTCCATAGCTCAACTGGCCACAACCCCTTTCAGGTGGGGTTTTGATTCTAGCCATTATGTCCCATTTATGTGGCCATACCATTTGTAGCTACTCAGGAAGATTCAGCTCATGACCAATGTAAAGCTGACAGGGCTAACAACTTCATTGAACATGTTCAACACATCCACTGGTAGGTCCATGAAATATTGGACAGCGCCAATGCTAAGTATAAGCAACGTCATGATAAGCATCGAGTGCCACACAAGTTCCAGGTGGGAGACAAAGTTTGGTTACATTAGCAAAAGGAGTGCCCCACTGGGCCCCACTGCAAGCTTCACCCACTCTGATATGGGCCTTACACCATCATTAAGACTGTAGGGGACAATTGTTTTGAGCTCAACATTCCACCATTCCTTGGGCTACACCTAGTGTTCAATGTGGACCACCATCGACCATACTTTCCACCATTACTAGACACATCAGACATTGTAGATGAACTCACACCGCAGAGTTAAATCTAGACTGCATGGAACAAGACACAACTGATTAGATCATTGACACGTAGATCAAGAACACTCGCTAGTAGAAGATCCAACTGTATCAGGTTTTCAAATTTGGCCAACTCTTGCACCAAGGAAAGTGACTCACTAGGGACCAAGTTCAGCATAAGTTTCCCTATCTCATGAAGGCACTCAAGCAATGGGAACCATTTCTTCCTAAGAGGGGATGACTGATCCAAGTGGATATTGGTGTCCACCTGCCTATTCCACTTGGACCCCCACTGTTGTTTCTTTTCACTTTCCTTAATTGTAGCACAACATACTATTTTTGGCATATTTTTGGGTCCTAAACTTTCGTAGCCAATTTGAGGGACTAAAAGACGCTTTTAGGAAAAACTGAGAGATTGAAAATTTCCAAACTAGTTTACTAGTTTTCTTTTGGCCTCCTCTTAAAAATATTCCAAATTAGGTATTATGATATCCAAATGGATATTGTATGCCAAAGTTACAACCCAGGGAAGTTGATGTACCAATTTATCCAAACGAGGCCCACAATTTTGTTGCTTCATCTCCTAGGGTTAGATTTTTGGATGTTTAGGGTTTTCCATTATTTATCAATAAAAAATATGCCTTTGAGCCTATTGTAACATAGTTTAGAGGCATGTAGCCACCTCATCTCTTCTTATAGATAAGCTACCATCGCCCAAACTAGTTTATTTCTACTTCTGTATGTAAGCATATTTCAGTTCTTTGATAAAAATGAAATGAAGTTTTATTTCTGGTGCATCTCTGTGTTTATATGTATATATGTATTTTCTTGCATTCCTACATAAGTTTTGGACCCGTGGTATCAGAGTGGTTTATTTTTTCTCTATTTTTCTTTGCATGTCCCCAACAAGGTCAGGGTATAAGGAGTTATAGCTCGAACTAGTTTAACCTTTTCAAGACCAGCCTCGCAAACCCTGACGACTTCCCATGGTGGAAGAAAATAAAGATGAGGGGCAGGAGATCCTTCCAAAATATTGCTTAAGGAATCCCTCGAGTGACAAAGGAATGCGATGATGGATAAATTTTCCCATATCCTTCAGTGTCTACCCACAGGCGACACGTCTTCATCTAGCAGTCACTATAGAGGCGCCACTCCTTTTAACGTGCAAGTTTACTTTGACATTCCCATTTTTGAAGGTGAGATAGATGCAAACATCATAGATAGATGTTTAAATTTATTCCAAGGATATTTTTCAATTCATGACTCTTCCCATCAGGAAAATATTACTTTTTCACTCCTCAAATCCGGCTGACATGTCAATGACTGGTGGGAAACCTACTGTGAACAAAAGGACGAGAGGGAATCCTCACTGTTTTCAGTCGCACCCGCTTGGAATTCTTTCCAAAATTCCCTCAAGGAACAATATTACCTTGTAGTGAGCTATGAAGATAAATACATAAAGTAGACCATGATGTAGTAGGGAAGGGACCAAGATGTGTCAGAGTTCACAAATATTTTCCATACCCTTTGCATGAAGTTGGGTATCAAGGATTCTGAGCTACATTTGGTACTCATGCTATGCGGCTGCCTACACAAGTACATCCAGGACAAGATGGAGTTCCTGGACATCTCCTCACTTGGAACTGCCTATCTATACGTTGTCAAGAGCGAGCAGAAAGTTAAATAGAACAGACGATACTTTGGATCTATGAATCCGAAGTAAGGGAATGGCGCCCCCAAACTGCAAAACAAAGGACAACACCAAGTTAGGGTGACCTAGGACAACCCACCGAAACTACAAGCAAAGAACAACACCATGAAGATAAAGAAGGACACAGGGAAATGGTGTGAGTTCCATAAGAGCCCCACTCACAACACAAGTGAGTTCTGATCCAAGTAGTCACTGGTGGTCAAACCAAAGGCTTTTGAATCAAATGCAATTTCCTACTCTCAGAAAAAAAAACTACAAGGGGAATGACAAAGGGAAGCATATTATTGATGCAGAGCCTAGTGCCACTTTTGCCACCACCAAGATCCATAAGGATGAGCCCGAAGATCCCAAGGAGGGGGAGTGACTCTGCCACTCACAGATATGGATAAATGGTTCTCCATTGTAGTTCATTATCAACAACGGGAGCTAAAAGAACCTCATTTCAATAGAGGTCATGAAGCATTTGGGCCTATCAAGCACATCACACCCGCAGTCGTACACCATCGGGTGGCTTCCCCAAGGGTGAGATATTCACCTCAGCCAATAGTGTCACCTTCGCTATAGCATCAAGCCCTTCACAGATGAGGTAATTTGTGATGTATTATTATGCCAACCATACTTGTTGAAGTGACATGGTGTGTATGAGTCTAGGCCTCACACTATTATTATTACTTTTGGAAATAAGTTGTACAGGATACCAGAGGTAGCACCGCCTACCGCCCTTTCTTTGATCACTACAAAGGAATGTAGTAAGATGACTTCCCAGACTGGGAAATTTCTTTTCCTTATGATTCTCCCTCAGGGAAAGAAGAAGATTTTGGCCATGGCCTCTAGATAGGGCTCTTCCACATGACAACAGCAGATGGACAAGGTTGTGGAGGGGAACAAGGACATTTTCACCTCACCCATAGGGGTACCTCTACACTGTCACGTCAAGTACTCCATCGATCTAACCCCGGGTGCGCCGCTACCCAATAAAATGAGCTATCGATGCTCTGTTTTGGAGAATGATAAAATATGGAGGCAGATTTAGGTGATGTTGTATAACGGGCACATCAGGCCAAGTTCATTACCCTATGGTTGCCCAATCATGTTGGTACAAAAGAAGGACAAGACTTGGAGACCTTTTATAGATTATCGGGCACTGGACAAGATCATTGTCCGGAATAGGTATCTAATCACATGGATTGATGACATTCTGGATCAGCTCATGGGGGCCATATATTTCTACAAAATTGACTTGAACTCTGGTTATCACCAAGTACCGATTGAACCCTCTAATGTGTGGAACATTGCCTTCAAATCCAGGAGGGCATTTTCGAATGGTTATTCATGCCTTTCGGATTGATGAATGCCCCCGCAACCTTCATGTGGCTAATGGACAACATCTTGCGACCCTTCACTAAATCGTTCGTGGTGGTGTATCTAGATGACATTTTTATCTTCAGTCAAAGTTGAGAAGAGCACCTCCAGCATATTCGACAGGTCCTCCAAACCCTGCAACAACACAAGTTGTGTGCTAATTTGGAGAAATAAACTTTCGATATGACCCAAGTTCAATATCTGGGGTACATCATTAATGAATGGGGTGTTCATGTGGACCCAGCTAAGATACAAGTCATTTAGGATTAGCCAACCCCAACAACTCTAACAAAGCTCCGGAGCTTTCTAGGTCTTGCCAAATTATACCACAAGTTTGTGTTGGGGTTCTCTCATATCACTTGGCCTTTGAGTCAATTCACCAAGGGAGGAGCAAAAGAAAAAATATTTTGGCATGAATCCCAACAGAAGGTGTTTGTCAAGTTGGAGAATCACCTATGATCTACACCAATGCTCAAATTACCAGACCTGCAACAACCATTTTAGATTAAAACAAATTCCTTTGACTATGATATTAGTGTAGTTCTTACTCAGCAAGGGCATCCTGTGGCATATCAGAATGAAATACTTTCAGACACAGTCTGAAAGTATCCTATCTATGACAAAGAGATGTATTCCATTGTGCAAGCCTACCAACAATGGTAGCATTGCATTCTAGGAAAGGAAACAAACATCCACACAGACCATTGACCCCTGCAATTCAGACAAACACAGGGGAAGTTGTAGAATGATCATCATAAAAAAAGGTCCACATACCTACAACAATTCCATTTGAACATTAAGTACAAGAAGGGAAACACCACCAATTTTGAATATTGCCTCAGTTGGTCGTCGGTCATGGTGCTAACCACTGTGCTCGACTCTTGTAGGCACGAGATTGCGGGGTGGCCGCATCTTTACAAGAGCAATCCAGAATTCGGCAACACATAACAAATGCTCCTGGAATTCAAGAAAGTTCCAAATTTCCACCTCAAGGATGCACTGTTATGCTACCTTGGACACCTCTGTGTTCCTTCAAGTGAGCCTGCTAAGATGATTGGAGAGGCGCACTACAGTCGGGTCGCTGGACATTTCAGGGTAGAGAAAATAGTGGGAGTGTTGCAGAAGCATTTTTTTGTTGGTCCAAACTTCGACAGGATGTTGGGAAGTACATCAAATCTTTCATTTCCTGCACCATTTTCAAGCTAACCATCAAGAAGCAAGGCCTATCCACTCATATTCCTACTCCTAGTCAACCTTGGGAATCCATCTCCATGGATTACATATCGGGCCTTCTTTCTACTAAGCATGGCAACGACTATGTTTTCGTGGTCGTCGATAGATTCTCTAAGATGGCCATTTTGGCGGCCTACAAGAAGCATATCACAGCATAAGCCATTGCTAACCTCTTCTTTGAACAAGTGTGGGTATATTATCTCAGATCAGGATGGTGGTTTCCTAATTACATTTTGGCCAAGTCTTTGGTCGATGTTGGATACCAAGCTCACTAACTCCAAGGCCTTCCACCCCCAAACTGATGACCAAAAAGAGGTTATCAATAGGATGATCATACACATTCTGCATCTAGATCAGTGGTATAATAGCGATCTACTCTTTCTCTGTTTTTCTTTTCATTTCCCCAACGAGGTCATGGTATAAGGAGTTAGGGATCGAACTGGTTGAACGTTTGAGGGACCAACCTCACAAAACTCGATGGCCTCCCATGGTAGAAGGAAAGAAAGATAAGGGGGCAAGAGAACTTTTCATATTATTGCTTGAGGAAGCCCTTAAGCGATAAAGGAATGCCCAAATCCTTCGGCGGCTACCCACAAGCGATGCATCTTCATCCATCAACCACTCTGGAGGTGTCACTCCTTTTAAGGTGCAAGTTAACTTTGACATTCCCATTTTCAAGCTCAGATAGATGCAGAGGTCGTAGATAGATTGTTAAATATGTTGGAAGGATATTTTTTAGTTCATGACTTTTCCAATCAAGTAAAGATTACTTTTACACTCCTTAAATCTTCCCCACATGTCAAGCACTGGTAGGAAGCATATTGTGAACAAAAGGATGAGAGGAAATCCTCACTGTTTTTGGTCGCACCTACTTGGAAATATTTCTGAGATGCCATCAAGGAACAATATTAACCTGTCAAGAGCTATGAAGATAAATACATAAAGTGGACCACCTTGCAGCAGGGAAGGGACCAAGATGTGTCGGAGTTCACAAATGTTTTCCATACCCTTCACACAAAGTTGGGTATCAAGGATTCTGAGAGGCATTTGGTACTAAAGTACCATGAATGCCTATACAAGTACATCCAAGACTAGATGGATTTCATGGATATCTCCTCGCTTGGCGCCGCATATTGATACGCTATCAAGATCAAGTGGAAATTTAAACTGAAAAGGTTAGACTTTGGATTTGTAAATTCGAGGCAAGGGAAAGGCACCCCCAAACTGCAGAACAAAAGACAAAACCAATGTTAGGCCAGGCAGTAACTCCATTAAGCAAAAACTGATTCGTGTGTTTTTTTATTCCATCAGGTAGGTCTATTATATACATAGGGAGAGACTGTTCAGTTCATCTCCCGATGACTGTTCATATTTCTCATTTATTTATTTACATATATTTACCCAATCACAAGGATTAGGTGTCAACATTCCCCCCCTTAATCTGAAGGGATGTTGGTGAGTCCAAGCATCATTTTGAATCGTTCAAGCTTTTCTCTTCCAAGCGCTTTGGTGAAGATGTCCGCAATTTGCTCATTTCTGGAACAATGATGGAGATGGATTGTTTTGGCCTCAACATGATGTCGAATCAGATTATATCTAGTATTAATGTGCTTCGTTCGATCATGGAACTTTGGGTTCTTGGCCAACTTTATTGCAGAGGTATTGTCAATCATGAGTGGAGTTGATTGTACTTGTTTTACCTACAAATCTTCAAGAATTTTCCTGAGCCACACAATTTCTTTTGTTGCTTCAGCTTATGCCACGTATTCTGCATCTGTTGTGGAATCTACAGGAACTGATTGTTTGCGTGATCTCCAGGAGACAGCTCCTGGTCCAATACTCATAGCACATCCTGAAGTTGATACCCCAGTTTCTTTGTCTCCATCGAAGTCTGAATCAGAGTATCCAATCAAGTTGAAGTCGTCCACCTGTGTGTACTTGATTCCAAAGTCTTGAGTTCCCTTCAAGTACCTTAAAACTCTTTTTGCAGCAGACCAATGTCCCTCACAAGGCTTTTGCATAAACCTGGA
>APFE030370861.1:64827-98737 GCA_000404065.3 Pinus taeda
ATCATTATTTTGCAGTTCAAGAGTGAAGAGTTTAATCATGAGTTGGACAACTTCAAGTGCAGAATGTGAGTCATAGAGTTCTTTCAGCTTTTGTAAGGCTTCAAAGGCAGTTGAATATGACGAAATATGGCGACTCACCTCTTCATTATAGATGCTGCGATTAATGCATAAGCTTTGATGTTCTTGTTTTCCCAAATGACAAGCTCTTTGTCTAAGGTAGGTTGTACTAGGTCATTGTCTCCTTCTCCGAAACACACTCCTTTCCACAACTCATTGAAAATGAGGGTGTGTTTTATCATCCGGGACCATTCAGGATAGTTCTCCTTGCCAGTGAGAACTATTCCCACCATGGATATGATTGAATGCATTCTGTAAAAAAAATTATTTCTGCTGATAGAAAAATACTTCTGCTAGCAAGAAAAAAAATCTGTGTACTGTAAAAAAAATACTTCTGCTAGCAAAGAGCAAAACTATAGTTTATCCATATAGAATATCACCATTTGTATTTTCAACCTTATTTCATACAATATATCAAGCATCCATGCCCTTGACAAAAAGGAACTACTCATTGCACCATTATCAATATATTGTATTCCTTAAATCCAGAATGACTAATAAAATAAGGAAAATCTTGAGCAAAATTGTTTTTGCTCAACAACCCTTTTTTTTTCTTTAGTGATACCAATGCTAGTCAAACACCTTCACAGTCTCAACATTTAGCACACAAAGATAAACTATTACTCCTTTAACCTTAATGCCTCTGCGCTGATACAATCATAAAAAAATTGTGGTGAAAATTACGAAAATATGGCCAAAACAAAGCGTGTATCCCATCCATATCCACACATAGCCATGTTGTCTCCCCACCTGTTGCCAACCAACAAATCACACAGCATATTCTGCAAAATTAATATTATTCAACCAAATATCCACACATAGCCATGCTGTCTCCCCAAATATCCACGCGCAGGAGCAGCAGAACATATGGAAGCTTTTGGGCAAATCCCTTATTGAGAACACTATATGTGTATTAACAAAACCCGCAGGTAATAATAGAAAATACCAAGATCCGTAGGTAGAGTGGGTGGTGTAACCATGAACCATCACACAGTATTCAATGCATATGCCAAAAAAAACAGCGTATAGCCAAAACACATTCAGCATATATATATACCAGTGTTCTTCAAAACGGGAGCAGCGTTCTCCACCGGAGCAGCATTCAAATCAGGAGCAGTGTATTCATTACATGGTTACCATCTCCACTTCTGAAACCCTCGGTCCAAGAACATTTCCTTTTTCATCACTTCGTATGACACAAGCTCAAGCGTGATTCCTCAGTGAAACAGAGGTCATACATTCCTTCGGCATGGAGATAGACTATAGAGTGATCAGTGATTCAAGGCACGCTCGCAGAGATGTTTAACGTTATGTGAGAAAAGGTTGACAGTCCAAATGGAATATGGCAGAGGCAGTAGCGTTTATGGACAGTCGCCTTCTGGCAAAAAGAGAGCACATGAAAGGAATATGGCAGACAGAGGAGTTACAAGGAGCATAAGAGATAAAAAAAAGGAGCTGGCTCTGATACCATGTCAGGCCAGGCAGTAACTCCATTAAGCAAAAACTGATTCATGTGTTTTTTTATTCCATCAGGTAGGTCTATTATATACATAGGGAGAGACTGTTCAGTTCATCTCCCGATGACTGTTCATATTTCTCATTTATTTATTTACATATATTTACCCAATCACAAGGATTAGGTGTCAACAACCAAGGAGGGGCGACCCAGGTCAACCCGTCAAAGCCGCAAGTAAATAACAACACCACAAAGACAAAGAATGACACAAGGAAATGGCATGACTTCCATAAGAGCCCCACTCATAACACAAGTGAGTGTCAAGCCAAGTAGTCGCTGGTGACCCAACTAAAAGCTTTTGAGTCATATGCATGTTCCAACTCTAAGTCAGAAACCGAGAAGGGGAATGAAAAAGCGAATCAGATTATCAATGTAGAGCCTAGTACCACTGTTTCCACCACCAATATCTACAAGGATGAGCCAGAAGATCCAGAGGAGGGGGAGCAACTCTTCCACCCACAGATGTGGGTGAAGGGTTCCCCGTTGTAGTTTATTGTCCATAGTGGGAGCCAAAAGAAGCTCATTTCAGTAAAGGTCGTGAAGCAATTGGGCCTATCAACCACACCACACCCACAGTCGTACACCATCGAATGGCTTCACCAAAGGCGAGATCTTCGCATCAGCAAACAATGTCATCTTCCCTACAGCATCAAAGCCTTCGCATATGAGGTACTATATGATTTTTCTCCTCTTGAAGTTTGTGATGTATTATTAGGCCAACCATAATTGTGGAAGCAGCATGTTGTGTATGAATCTAGGCCTCGCACTAATATTATTACTTTGGGCAATAAGTTTTACAGGATACTGAAGGTATCACCACATACTGCATTTTCTTTGATCACTGTGAAGCAATGTAGTAAGATCATTTCCCATACCGGGATTTTTTTTCTCCTTATGATTCGCCCTCAGGGCAAGAAGAAGATTGTGGTTGTGGCCTCCAAACAGGGCTCCTTCAAACGACAGCAGCAAATGGACAAGGTTGTGGAGGAGTATAGGTACTTATTCATCTCACCCATATGGGTACCTCTACATTGTCAGGTCAAGCATTCCATCGATCTGACCCCAGGTGTGCCACTACCCAATGGATCGATCTATTGATGCACTATTCTAGAGAATGATGAAATCAAGAGGCAAATTTAGGAGTTGTTGCAAAAAGGGCACATCAGGCCAAGTTCATTGACCTGTGGGAGTCCAATCGTGTTGGTACAGAAGAAGGACAAGATCTGGAGACTATGTATTAACTATCGGGCACTGAACAAGATCGCTATCTAGAATAGGTATCTAATCCCGTTGATTGATGACCTTCTAGATCAGATCAAGGGGGCCAAATATTTCAGCAAGATTGGCTTGAAATCCAGTTATCACCAGGTACTGTTTGAACCCTCTGATGTGTGGAAGACTTCCTTTAAATCCAAGGAGGGCCTTTTTGAATGGTGGTCATGCCTTTCGGGTTGACCAATGCCCCTGCAACCTTCATGAGGCTAATGGACACTTTCTTGCGACCCTTCACTAACTTGTTCGTGGTGGTGTATCTGGATGACATTCTGATCTTAAACTAGAGTTGGGAATAGAACCTCCACCATATTCGACAAGTCCTCCAAACCTTGTGGCAACACAAGTTATGTGCCAATTTGGAGAAATACACTTTTGATATGACCCAGGTTCAATATCTGGGGTATATCATTGATGAACAGGGTGTGCATGTGGACCCAGCCATGATACAAGTCATTCGAGATTGGCCAGCCCCAACCACTCTAACAGAGCTCCGCAACTTTCTAGGTGTTTCCAACTTCTACTGCAGGTTCATGTTGGGGTTCTCTCATATCACTTGGCCTTTGAGTCAAGTCACCAAGGGAGGAGCGAAAGAAAATTCTTTTTCTATGAATCATAACAAAAGGTGTTTTTTCGATTTGAAGCATCGCCTCTGGTTTGCACTAGTACTCACATTATCAGACTTGCATCAACCATTGGAGATCGAGACAGATGCCTCTAACTATGTTATTGGTGTAGTTCTTACTCAGCATGGGAATTTCTTGGCATATCACAGTGAGACACTTTCAGACACAGTCTGAAAGTATACCACCTATGACAAAGAGATGTATTCCATTGTGCAGGCCTTCTGACTATGGAAGCATTACATTCTGGGAAAGGAAATGGTCATCCACACATACCACCGACCCTTGTAGTTCATATAGACATAGGGGAAGTTACAGAACAGTCGCCATAAAAAATGGTCCACGGAGCTGCAATAATTCCATTTGAACATCAATTACAAGAAGGGAAGAACCAACAACGTTGCATACTACCTCATCGAACCACCAGTCATGGTGTTGACCACTGTGCTTGACTTTTGTTGTCACAAGACTGTGAGGTGGCCACATCTTTACAAGAGTGATCTAGAATTCGGCAACGCATACCAGACACTCCTGGAAGGCAATAAAGTTCCAAATTTTGACCTCTAGGATGCATTGTTATGCCAACTGGGACACCTTTGTGTTCCTTCAATTGAGCATGCCAAGATGATTTGGGAGGTGCACTACAGTCAGTCCACTAGACATTTCTAGGTAGAGAAAACAGTGGCATTGTCGCAAGAGTATTTTTATTGGTCAAACATTGGACAGGATGTTGGGAAGTACATCAAATCTTGCACTACCTAAGCCATTTCTAAACTAACCATCAATAAGAAAGGCCTATACACTCCTCTTCCTACTCCTAGTCGACCTTCGGAATCCATCTCCATGGATTACATGTCGGGCCTTCCTTCTACTAAGCTTGGAAACGACTATGTTTTCGTGGTCATCAACGGATTCTCTAAGATGGCCATTGTAGCAGCTTGCAAGGCGAGTATCACAGCAGATGCTACTACTAAGATATTCTTTGAATGAGTGTGGGTACACTTTGGGATCCCACAGTCCATTATCTCAAATCAGGGTAGCAGGTTCCTAAGTACATTTTGGTCAAGTATCTGGTCAATGTTGGATACTCCTTCCTCATCCAAAAGTGAGCCCAATCCTTCTAGAAACCTCTAGAAGCATCCATTGGATGAGAAATCCAATGAGTTCATTTAAAAAATTCGATGGATCTTGGTGATCGTGGGTTCAACAAAGGCCAGGTGCTATGCATAGCACCCAAACGGTGTAGTGCCTGCCATTCATTGTAGCCAGATAGAAGGCCACCTGCGATGATCGCCTTAGGGACATTTTTTGGATGAATGGTGTCATGAAACTTTTGGGAGGCAAGAATGATGTAGGTTAACTTCATTAGGGAATGAAAACAACTGAATTAGGGGTTGATGGATCCTAAAAATACAGATCTAGAAGTTGGGGTTGATGTGCCCAAATTTTCCTGTAACAGATACCAAGCTCACTAAGTCCACGACTTTCCACCCCAAAACTAATGGCCAACAGAGGTCGTCAATAGGATGATCGTATAAATTCTGTGTATGTACAACTCAAAGCATCCATGCACATGGGATGATAGCCTCCCCTATCCATCACAATTACTATAGAGCTCTTCGTAGCTCAAGTGGTCACAACCCCTTTCAGGTGAGGATGGGATTCCAACCACTATGTCCTATTGATATGGCCATACCATTTGCAACTACTCAGGTAGATTCATATCATGTCCAATCTGAAGCTAACAGGTCTAATAGCTTCATTGAGCGGATTCAACACATCTACCAATAGGTCCATGACATATTGGATAGAGCTAATGCTAAGTACAAGTAGTGTCATGATCGGCATCAGGTTCCACACAAGTTCTAGGTGGGCGACAAAGTTTGGTTACATTTGCATAAGGAGCACCTCGTTGGGCCCCACCGCAGGATTTTCCCACTTTGGTATGGGCCTTACACCATCACTAAGGTTGTAGGGGAAAATTCTTTCGAGTTCAGCATTCCATCATTCCTTGGCCTATACACAGTGTTCAATGTCGACCACCTTCAACCATACTTTCCACCATTACTTGACACATCAGACATTGCAAAGCAACTCACACCAACAGAATTAAACTTGGACTTCATGGAACATGCCACAACTGATGGGATCATGGACACGTAGATCAATAACACTTTCTAGCAGAAGATCCAACTATATCAGGTTGTCAAAGTTGGCCAACTCCTGCACCAGGGGAAGTGGCTCACCAGGGACCAAGTTCAACAAAAGTTTCCTCATCTCATGGAGGCACTCAATGCAATGGGGACCATTGCTTCCTAATGGGGGAGGACTAATCTAGGTGGATATTGGTGGCCACCCGCCTATTCCACTTGGACCCCCATGGTTTTTTCTTTTCAATTTCCTTAATTGTAGCGCAACTTACTATTTTTGGCAGTTTTTCGAGTCCTAAATTTCCGGAGCAGTTTTGAGGGACTAAAAGACATTTTTAGGGAAAATGAAGAGATTGGTAATGCCCTAATTAAATTCACTAATTTTTTTCGCCCTATTCTTCAATATATTTGAAAAGAGGTATTATGGTATCGAAACAGAGATTGTATGCCAAAGTTACAACCTTGGGAAGTTGATGTACTAGTTTACCCAAACGAGGCCCACATTTTTGGCACTTCATCTCCCAGGGTTAGGTTTTTGGATGTTTAGGATTTTCCATCGTTTCTTAATAATAAATACACCTTTGAGCTTCATTGTAACACAACTCGAAGGCATGTAGCTACCACATCTCTTCTCATAGATACGCTACCATCGTCCGAGCTAGTTTATTTCTGTTTCTGTATGTAAGCATATTTTAGTTCTTTGATATTAATGAAATTAAGTTTTATTTCTATTGCATCTATGTGTTTATGTTTATATATGTATTTTGTTGTGTTCTTGCATAAGTCTGGATCAGAGACAACGAAGAGATCTCAAAGTACCATGGTAGAAATTTTAGACCTTGTTTCACCATAATTTTGTAGATATGATTTGAGAAATTTAGTGTTCATTAATGTTTATAATACCCTTCTTTCTGAGATGTTTTGGACTATGAAATATGGAGGAGACAAAGAAGAGATATTAAGATGCCTATGATAGAAATGTCAAACCCTTTTTCACTATAATTTTGGAGATATGTTCTTAGTAAGTTAATGTTCTTGCATGCTCCCAAAACATGATTCAATGATTTGTATATTTTCACTTCAAAGATGCATAGAGAATTGCATTTAAAAGAGCATGTAACCATAAGATGCATACACATAAAAGAAGTGGAAATAAATGAAAACCATGAGAAGAAAAGACACAATAGGTTGATAACGGGGTTCGCCCAGTGTGGGTTGTCCCCAGGATCTACTGAATGTGGGGAGGTATCCTTCATTAATCTTCAGCAAAATAAAATTACATGCATGTATAAAACACACCTTATCCCTCCACTTTTGAGGATGGCTTGAAAATGTACACATATGATGAATAAATGGATCTCACCGTTGAATTCTTGGCGAGAATTCGTGAAAATTGACTGTAAACTCTACCCTTTTCTGCGTCGGTCAAAATTTGGACCCCCGAGAATCTCAAAGATTCCCAAAATATTCCTTCTCGCAGGTTGAATAGAATTTAGTTTCTCATACGAAGAATTTGATCACACCATCACGTTCCTTGTGAAAAACTGAGAAGAATGAGTATAAAGTCGACCTAGTTCTATGACCTTCTAAAATTAGCCTTCGGGGAATCTTTTAGATTCCATGAATATTCCTACTTCGTGGCTCCGCCCTTAACATTATGTTTCTGAAAATATATTGCTCAAATCAGGAAACCATCTGTACCATCATACTCTTAGCGAAATTATGAGTAATTTGACTATAAATTTGGCATAATTCTGACACCTGCAAAAATCAACCCTCATGGAATCTTTTAGATTCCTTAATGATTTTGCATGAAGGAATATTCTTTGTCTCGATATTTGTGCCCACTCACAGTTCCATTGTGTTGGGCTTCGCGTTGCTGCACCACTACGTAAAAATGAGTCTCGGTTCTTTTATAAAGGTTTTGGCAAATTTACCAAGGATCTCTATTAGCATGTCGGTTAGATGAATTACATTAAGTGAAAATGTTTTGTGGATGTTCCAAGGTGAAACCTCGCGAGACTCCCATTTTGGTATGTTGGCATTTTTAAATGGTGTGAGTGGTTTTAGTGGGGCCTCCTGTGGGGCAGGCTGGCCGAACCGGTCGGGCGGGTTCGATCCCCGTTGGCCCCTTTAATATATATATAAATATATATTATCTAATCATTTATGTGTGTTGATCTTCATTGCCCCTTTATACTCTTGTCTATATCTATATCTTATTAATTTATATCTATTAGCTATAATATATATATATTATATTAAATGGTCATTTGGGTGGTTAGTCCACATTGGTGGTTTGCCCCCTATATTTTAATGGTGTTATATTTACTGTGTGTTAGGAATGGCAAATTGTCGCCTACTTACTTTCTGGTGACCCTTAAAATATGTTCAAGATTTGCCATTTTTATAAAAATAGAAAAATATATATTAAAAGAGGTTGGCGAGCCAACCCACCAACCTTGGCTCCATATATTTTAATGTGTGTTATATGGAGGCCAAGGTTGGTGGGGTTTGGCTACCCGCCAACCTCTTTTTAATATATATTTTTCTATTTTTATAATAAAATGGCAAATTCATTGACCATATTTTAAGGGTCACCAGAAAAATTAAGTAGGCGACAATTTCGCCATTCCTAATTACCGGAAACCATTGCGGATAAGTGTCAATTTGTTGCCTCATTCATTTTGGCCAAATTTAGTAGATCTTCCAGATTTAGCTGGGCTCCAAATTTAGTTGGCCCTCTGCTAACTTTAGCCAAGGGGCCTAGTTTGAACAAAACGTTGACTGGTCATAATTTTCACATACGATGTCAGATTGTGGTGTCATTTGCACCGTTGGAAATATTCCGACAAGCTCTTCGATCTAGCCCTAGTTTCATAGAAATCCAATGGCTCTAATTTTTTGAGCCTTTCCCAAACCCTCTTTTATCACTGAGTTTTTTTGGAGCCACTTGGATCATTCAATCAATTCAATTTGGAAATTTTTCTATAAATTTATTTTTTAGATGTTTCATACTGTGAAATTTGGAGAAGACAATGAAGAGATATCAAGGTAACTATAATAAAAAAATTCACAACTTTTTTTAGTATAATTTTGGAGATATGATTTGAGGAAGTTATTATTCCTTAATGGTCCTAAAACATGCTTCAAATAGGTGAGCTTGGGATTTTTGTTATAACTTTCTTTCTCCAAGACATTTCAAACTATAAAATCTAGATGAGATAGAGAAAAGATCTCTAAGTAAATATGGTATAAATTTAATAACTAGATTTGAAAATTTGGATACATGACATGTGCAAGTTTTTTCTTGGGAAGAAGCCAAAAACAACAAGTTTTGGGAGAAGTAAACCGTGTGAAGGTAGAAGCAAGTATCATACCTGGTGAAGGGAAAAGCAACAAGCAAACCCGGTGAAAGAAGGAGCAACTAAGAAACATAAGAAGAAGTAGACTTAATGAAGTAGGTTGGTGCCTAAAAATATTTGTAGTAATGAGAATTGGTGTCTCATATATGTTGGTGCCTACAAAGCAGCAGAAGGGATTGGCGTCTCTTATAGGTTGGTACCTACAAAGTAGAAAATTGGATTGGTGTCTCATGTTATTTTGTACCTATAAAGTAGATAAGCGGATTAGTGTCTCTCATAAGTTGGTGCCTACAAGGTCTTTCATATAAAGAATTTTTTTGTTTTCTCTCATAAGGGTTTCCACATATATCTTATGTTACTATTTTAGTTTATTTGATTTATGTTTTATGATGTTTGAATGTTAATATAAGAAAAATTGTCACTTATTGATTCCCCACCCCCCCACCCTTAGTATAATTGTGGAATCCAATAGCAGGCCTCTATCAGAGTAATCAACATGTGTGGATCATCCAGATCCATGTCATTTTGGAGGTCTTGAGTCTCATGCTTTTCCATTACTTAGCTATTTGGCTCCTTGGTGGAGAATTTTGTTGAATACCTTTTGGATTATTTTTCTTAGTCTTTGTTGGGGTCAACAAAGACTTGGGAATACTTTCAGAAATTTTTGAGGGAACGATTGATTATTTTATTGTGTTGGGGTCTCATCTAGAGAGGAGAGAAATGTGAACCTATTTACAAACTTGGGGTTCTAACCGGAACTTGTGGCCCTTTTACGTCTCAAATTCCTTTACCTTTGGGGTAATTTTTCAAAATCATGTTGCTATTTTTGAGTTGATTGCTATGTTAGTATATCATTTGCATTTAGAGGACAATCTCAAAAAAATGTCCATATTCATGACAATGCTTGTATCTAAATGGGATATTTTCATAATCTAGTATTTATTTCCAAATATTATCCCCATAATGAATATCTATTGAAGCTAGAAGAGGCTATCAAATATTCATATTGACACATCATTGCATATGATGTGTATATCCCTCTCTTAGTTGCATTAAAATCCTGGAAAAATCTACTAATGGCATTAGCAATGTCTTCAATCATTTATTCCTTCCAATATTCATTTGAAAGAGAAAAAAGTTGAACCCATAGTAGAGAAGTCTTCCTTTTAAGGATTTATCGCTCTTTCCAAAATCACATGAAGAGACGAGCATTATTTATAAAGTAAGGCCCTTTGTTAAAAACCCTCATTCTATCCTCCAAGCAAGAAAAAATTATTGTGAAGAACCCTTTTTCTCCTAGCTCCACATCTATTTGTCCCTTGAGGCTCCATTTATCTTGGATCCAACAAATCAAGGACTTTTCATAGGGCCATAACCCGATGAACTTGTAGATAAGAGAATTATCCAACATATATTGGACCTATGTTGTAATCTTGTTGGATTTGATCTTATGCTTTTGATCTTGCACTACTTTTGGTAGCCAATGCCCTTGAATTTTATTTTACCAAAATTCTGCAAGCATTGGTTTCTCTAAGTGAGAAAGCTCTCAATCTCATCCAGTTGGGCTTTGAAAAAGATGCAAATGATGAAGATTTTGGGAGGGATTGTTGACTAATCCAACATTCCTATGAACTCCTAAGACAATTTGACAAAAGGACGGGGTTGAACTCCCTCCCACAAAATTAACTATGAACAGTTATGCAAAAGAAACCCTAGGAAAGAGCTTATAATTAGTAATATATATCTACTAAAAAACCTTATAAGTTAGCACATAATGTTTCTCTATCTTTTTTTCTTTTATCTTTTTTTTAATTTATTTTTAGTTGTTTTTTAAGTTTGTTTATTTTTTATTTTATTTTTGGAGTTAAAATGAGGAATTAATTGACATTATAATCTTGATGACTCACATTTTTGAAAATTTGAAAATATGAAATTAATTGTAATTAAAAGTGTATATATATAATTAATTTTTTTCCAATTAATTTACATTAAAAAGGAAAACCAATTTAAAAAAGAAGAGAAACCTCTTATTTATTTTTTATAATAATAATAATAATTAAATGGATAATATATATAATATATATATATTATATATTTATAAATATAATATATATATATATATATATATATATATATATATATATATATATTAATAAGAATAATAATAATTAAATGAGAGAAGAAATTTTTTTTTTTTGAAAAAATTAATAAATAACAACTAAATGTTATTCTTTAAAAACCCAAACATATCCCCCAATAAATTTTCAAAATTCAAAATAATATCAATTTTTTTTTTTTTTTTATAGAAACACACATCACTGTTATTGAAAGAAAACCACACTACCTGTAAGGGTGCAGGCTTTTACTCCTATCAGATGCCTCTGGGTCTTATGTCATTAACCTATTTCCTTGTTCAAAGAATACGAGCTCTTTGTTAAGTAGAGATAGTTACGCAAATGTTTGTGTGTGAGAGAGTAAGAGCAGGGCTACCACAATCTCTCCATACCTGGCTAAAGCCACGCTGGGTGGGTGGGGTGGTAGCGACAATAGCCTTAGAGTTAAGACTTTGCTCTTATTTCTATCTTTTAAAATTTGTTTTTTGAATATATATTTTGTTTTCCCCCCAACGGGGTGTGAGCCGGTGGATCACCTCATTAAGACAATGTTAATGTGTTGTACCATGAGGTACAGAACCACCACCCCTCACACGCTCAAGGTGATGGGTGCGGTGGCCTTTTGCATCAAGATGGATAGGGTAATAAGGAAAGGTGACAGCGAGAGGAGGGAATGAAATTTTATTTGCAGCTACCCTGAAGGGGAGCATAATGATAACCAGAACCCACCATGAAGGATAGGGTAATAAGGAAAGGTGACAGTGAGAGGAGGGTACAAAATTTTATTTCCAACTACCCTGAAGGGGAGCGTAAGGCAAGGGGACTGGAGTGATGAGCTAGTGCAGTGGCTCCACAAGCAACAGAGAACCCACCAACTGCAAGGGAAGCAACCTGGGTATGTATTTTGCATCCTCTTTCCCCCCATTATGCTACCCTACTTTTGGTTTCATCCGTAGGAGATGCAAGGAAATAAGGGGATGGGGATTTGGGTTAATTGGGGATGGGGGCATGGGTTGGTGGCGATAGCCTATAATTGCATTCATAATTCGATGGGAACTTTAACAATCTCACTCTGTTTCGAGATTCTCTTATTCTGTATGGGAATTATTCTGATAATGGGTAGGTAGCATTGCGTAGGAGTATGCAGTCGCTTCACTAAATAAGCTGGGGGAGTTGGGTATTGGGATAATGTTTGCCTGTACACCCGCACAATGGTAGGAAGATTTTGTCTTTTAACTATGGACAGCCAAGGTTGTGAAAATGCAGGGACTAGGGGATTGGGAAGATGGATGAGAGAAGTCGCAGGCATGGGACCTGGCAGGGAATAGAGACTGACTATGTCAGAATAGGAAGGAGGGGGGATGTTTGATGTGTTATGGGGCTTGGGGATGGTTGGCCACCTGGATTGGGCACCCATGATGCTTCCCATGCTGGCAACAAAATGCAAACCAAACTAGTATGGCTGGTGGTCGGATGGTATTCGAGCCACTGTACCCGGGACCTGGGGGATAATGCATGTAAGAGTGAAGGTAAGGGGGGGCTTCAATTGTAGCGTAGACCTTCATGTGTGGGGCAAGGGCAGGGCCTTTCTGCATATCCTGCTTGCAGCCAAGGGGGGCATGCAACTACAAGCTCCAAGGAGATGGTTGAAGCTGGGGGGATGGAGCGGCACAGTTATACCAATCGAAATCTTGAATTGTGTAGTAACAAAGTGACAATTGACTACTCAATTGGATGTCTTGTCTACAAAACAGGTTCATCAAGTGGTAATTCTACCCCAAAATATGTAACCTTAAGGCCTAGCCAGGCAAAAGCTCGAAAATCGGCTAAGCTTCCATGCAATACAAGAGTTTGGGTCGGTGAGATGATGGCATGGCCATCAAAGACTCGAGTTCGTGGTAAGATGCCACAAGAGGCCAAACCTGACACTGAACCCAACTCTTCGGGCAGTCAACGAGGTAGAAATTTTGTCGAGAGCCTAATCAACGAAGCGACAACCACCTACTGGTAGGGAACGAATGAGGAGGTTATGCGACTATTAGAAGAATCGGAAATGTACTTGAAAAGGCAAGAGAGTGAGACAAAAATGGAGCTGGAGGATTGGAGAGTCCTTGTACCAAACCCCGGGAACATGTGAGGGAGAATTACTCAGTACAAACAGACCATCTTCTTGTACTGGTTGATGAAAATCCTATTGGGAAAGGCAATGGAATAGATCTTGGTAGCCATGGAAGTTACGGTTCAGGGACTGCCAAATTACAAACATGAATTTTAGAAGGTGCAGTTCCAACAGCATAAACAAGACATCCGCCTCGACCGAATTGAGAAGCATCTGCTCTGCATACTGGCTCAAATAGAGCTGCTGGGATCGAATTCCAAATACCCGGCTCCAGTTGAATCAGCATTAACTAAACAGCATCAATAGAATGCTTACTTACTGATAGTTTTATTTATATGTGCAGCTAGCTTTTAAATTTGTTTATGTAGTTACATATGAATATAGGACTTTAGAGTATGGATGTGGATAGGAAACTGAAACTTATATTGCTTGGATCAAGATACTTAAGATTTTTTGCTACTGGATGGCATATAATGCGGACAGGTCCCCACTGGGCAAGTTGAGGCCACCTAGCCAGTTCTATGTGGTGTTAATTTGCTTTTTATTAATAAAAAAGGAGGATCTACCAAGCTTAACATACAGAATATATATATCATATATATAATATATGATATATATAATATATTAGAGAGAGAGAGAGAGGAGAGAGAGAGAGAATATAAATATGGTTTTGCTTATGATTTTTTAACATTTTTTCATAAAAATTAATATTTTTTAATAATAAGTTTTAATTTATTTAAACAAACTATATTTATTTGACTTTTTGACTTTTTAAGTTTTTTAATGTTTTATAGAGAGTTCTAAATTTTATATTTTTTAACCTTTAATTATTTTTATTCTTTTAAATTTAGGTTTTTAATTATTTCTATTGATTTTTTAAATTTATTTTTAAAAAAATGGCTCTTGGTAGAACCACTCTCTTATTTGGGTGTAAGGAATTTTGTAATAATTATATTTAGTATTTTATGTCATGGTTGAAAAACATTGAAATTTTAACCCTAAAAAAGGGTCATGCTACATCACTACTTTTGCATTTCGTGGTGTTTTTTCATGTCTTACATAGTCATGATATTTGAATTTTAATGTCATGGTTAAAAAATGTTTGAATTTTAACTATGAAATGAAAAAATGATGGTATTGCATCACATTTTTGCATTTTGGAGTGTTTTTTAATGTTTTTATGTAAAAATTGGGTTTTCAGTGCTAGAGTTCTTATTTTGAGGTCATAGTTCTCGTTGACTTAGTAACTTTGTTTATTGGATCACTTAGTATTGGAGTTAGCTTGACATCTTGTGCATTCGTTCACCCGACATCTTGATCCTTGATATTTCAACTTTGATAGTAGATAGGCCAATATTTGGTATCCCAATACACTATAGTTGGCTAGCAAGAAATCCTTCGTTAGCTACCACACGTTTGGTGAATGGATAAGGGTACTTGATACCTAGTAGCTCAATCACTCGAAATTTGACCTCCCAACAACCGATATATAAAAACTTTCTACACCACCATAGCTAATGGGAAACTTTCCATTAGACAAGGGACATTTATAGATCTGTCAGTATTAAGGGTTTAGCCTAGTAGTTATTGTAGTGCTCCTAACAATCGATAGTTGATGACCCAATATCTTATTGTTGAGAACATGGTATCCATTCTCGAATAGCCCTATCATGAGAATACCCTTTCAACTAGCTCTTGGTCATGGCTATTATCGCCCATATGATGGGTGGTTGAAGCTAAGGTCCTCTAATCCCCAAAATTCTATAAAGGGACAATCCTCGAAATTAAAAGGGTCATCCCCAAAATCTGGAAACTTTCGACAAGTTGTTACATCCAATTTCTAAGTATTGAAACTTCAATAAGAAAATGAACTTCGAGGAGATTTCTAAAACTATAAGAATCTTCACCAACCACAAAGGCACCCAAATTCCTCCATTTCATGGCCATTTACCAAGCCTTCTTTGAAGAAGATAAAGAGGTCACCATTCACAGTTCACCCCCATCTGAGTAATTCTTTTAACCTTATTATTTCAACCAAGGAAATCTTTCAGCTAGTCAATAGTCAAACATAGATACAACTTAGTTGTTCAATCCCTCAACTACCCTAGTAAAAACAAAGCACAATCAATTAAGGCCACACAAGCCTACATCAAACCCTTCAACAAACATTCCACCAGCTTAAGTGTTCTTTTGTGAAATTTGTAATACTTTGCCTCGAATGTTCTGTGAAGACTCTTTTCTTTAGGTCTCCACTTTGCAATTAATACTTTTACTCTTACATCTAAGTTCATATCATCAAGAGATATTTTTATCACCACAACATACTTAGAGCCTCTTTGGCCTATCTTTGAGCTCCAAATTTATTAAGGCTATAGGATAGTCAAACTAGACTTGTTATGTCACCTCAAGGAAGTGGGTTGTTTAATTCATCCTTCCTTCAATTGTAACATTTCCATGTTATACCCCTACTACTATGATGGCCACATGGCATGGAGAGAGCTAGGTTTAGCCAAAACTCTAATTAGTATTTGATATTATTATTGATTAAACTTAGTTAATTAAATTAGACAATTGAAGGTTGGACTGTCTTATGGATATATGATCCAAGGGAAGATTGTCGATATTTGCTTGTTGGCCTAAAAAATCATAATCTTATCATGTCATATTTAACTATGGAACTACTCACAATTGGGAAAACCCACTTCTCCTGTCAATTTTTTGTAATAAGATGTGGTTAGCCAACTTTAGATTCGACAGATTGGTTAGTTGGTTATGACATAAAGTGATAAAGCATAGTCAATAGATTCACTAACTCTATGTGCCTTGGACAGACAAAGTGGTTGGGTAGCTTGGTGTGGAGAGATAAAACATGGGGACAAATACACGACCCATAAATACATACCCCATAGTAGAGGATGGATATTGATTCTTATCTTTAGCACCAACTGACTCGCACCATTACTCATAACTCTAGTGCGCTCTCATCAACTCTTGTCATTCCAATTTAATCATCATAGCTCATTTTCTCTCTCACAAAGCTCCATCTCACTCATATCATCTCTAGCTAATAACTTCAAGCCATCTCTTATTAATTCTGGTCAACTGCACCATTCTTCCTTCACCCTGATTCTAATCACACCATACCTTGCTAATAACTATTGAATTATCTCAAGGCTCTAGATCGCTTGTCGCATCTCTCATAACGCTAACATCCTGACCCATATTGTATTGCCTATTGCTTATATTTTGGAGTTGGATCACAAACCTAAGCACTCAATATAAATAGTACCAATGGTCATCCCTTCTTTAAAAGGGTATCACTAGCCTAGAAGGAATAGGTTGAGTTTAATCATGTCAGAGTGATGATAAAACACCTGATTTTGGGTGCTAGAAAATATGTTGATAAACCACTTACAGAATCCTCAAACCTTGGATCCAACTCAGGGGTGGTCAATTGCAAGAGAATTTAAAGTGAAAACGGGCCTACATTTGGGAGGAGAGTGGAATTCCCTCCTTTAGTTGCTCGTAAAACAATTTAGATAAGTAAAATGCCCCATGTTCTTTGATTTATGAACATCGAACGATGCTCGTTCATGATAACCAATCACATTTATGTTTCTTAATGATTTAAGATTAAGTGCATGAAGAATTTATAGTTTATATTTTATATTATATGTTGGACAATCACAAAAACTATGTTGTACGCCTTGTATACCTGGGATATAGAATTCATGTGGTGAATATGAAATTCAAGACGCTCAGACTTTACTTTTGTTGCCTGAGCATATTGTAGCTTCTGGAAATAGCATAATATGATTTGTAAGTTGTGGTTGTACAAATACATGTGTTCTGAAGTATAAAAAGAAAAAAGAAAAAAGAGTTATGTTATCTCTTGATCTTGTATACAAATGCCCTTGTATTGTATAAGGTGAAGTTTTTTTGGTTTGGATTCGAGTTGCTTGAAAAAAGAAGTAACAAATAGTTTGTGGTTGAGCATTTCTCTACATTGTTTTCATTATGTGGTATCATTTAATATGAAGAAATGTTATGCTTTCATACCACTTCCATGGTTGATTCGAGATATAATTGATAAATGTTATGTAGGATAAGAAATTCAAAGCAAGACTATTATCCTATGATTATTCAATGAATGATTAATTGATTATAGTTTTAACATTGTTCAACATTCAACATGTCTACATTCTGACCTTGATTTAGAGTTGATTAGAGATGGTATAACATCATTCAACATTTCAAACATGTGTTAGTATATGGTTACGATTATGCAATCTCTTGCTTTTGTAACATTTATAGAAGGCGTATATGTATGGGACATCTACCTAAGTAGCTCCTTGTTTAAATACCTAGAAGTTTGAGGTGGATAGCATAGGAAGATTCCAATCTTGTTAGCATCTCCATAGTGTTGGTATTATTGTAAGTTATTGTAGGGAGTATTATTTGAATAAAATTATCTCTTGATGTGGGGTTTTTTGTGTTGTTGAGTGGTTTATGACGATGTAGTATCCGCCCTCAGTGGCAGGGAGTTTCACTAGAGCGTACCATCCCTTATGAAATGGGCTTAAGAGTTGGTTGAAAAATGGATTGATTCAAACTTCGAAATGGAAAAAATCAGCGTGTGAAAAATTCTAAATACATATACATGTAGGAAAGAAGGGTATGGGTTTTGCTTCATTTTCATTGTTTTTGCGATTCAATTCTTTCTATGTGTGGCGGTCAAGACTCTTGGGAGGATGGGATGATGTCTTCAGGTTGGTTATTAAAGGTTCAACCTTCCAAAATCAGCACTTATATGGTTGTCATTAGACTGGTGAGGTGTAGATGTTAAATAAGTAGCTCATATTTCCTTATCTTTGGATTTTCCCTTGTGATTTGTGGAGTTAAATATTTCTTAATAAGGATATGCCACTTTTTGTTTAATAATAACACCATCCCATCATTGGAAGAGGTCGTCTACAAAGATAATTGTTTTAGTTTATGGAGGATGTGACTTTTTTTTGGTAAGTAAAATTCTATTAATCATTTGCCACTTATGAGACATCGATGACGCAATTTTTTGTGGGCTTAGAACCAGAGCCATTACTAGACTGGTGCTATCCAACTATTTCAAAGATCAATAGTGCAAAATGTTGGATTTAAACTTAAATTCAAATGCATGATGTGATTTGGGGAAACCGCCAAAACTTCAAGGCATCGGGCCAAGATAATGATCTTACACTGCTCCTTAGTTTCTTGGCTCTCTGGGATGTTCTTGCTTACTCTCTCAAAGAAAAAATACTGAATGAATAAATACAAGAGTGTAGAATGTTTTATTAACATATGTAGGTTGTTTTTATTTTAAAAAAATTGTGATTTCTTAAGTCATTTAAATGTAAAGAAATCAAAGCTTGAATCTATACATGAAAGTAAAAAAAATCAGAAAATATTGAATAATCCTACACGGGTTTTTTGCCAATAAAGAATCATCAACGACGAAAAAGAGCCAAGCAAAAATACATTTAATCTTTAAATGCCAAAAATATTGAGTCCTTGAACCATTAAACCCTTGTTTTATCGATGACTTGCTGACCCAACCTACTTTGTGAGCTTCGTAGGTCCCAGTAGTCATCGAGCCTTAGGGCATCAAGGTGCAAAATAGGTAAGTCAAGTTGCATTGTTGATGGAACCCCGACAAGTTACGTTGAGGTGTGGGGAGCAGGGGTGGAATTTGAGGGGCAAATTATTTGTCATAGTGTGATTTTCTTGTCAAATACAGCTTGAAATTTTACAAGACTGTCAAGGTTTTTTTCTTGAAATTGTGAAAATTGGTCAAAGAAGTGTGAAAACCATTAAATTTAATAAGTAAGTCAGTTTTGAAATTCCAACCCTGGTGGGGAGATCTATCGGGTTAGCAGTGGGTGGTAGGCCATGACAACGATGATGTGGGAGGTCCAAGGTAGAACACACATAAACCTCAACATGTGTGATAACATTGACATGGGAAGTTTAGGGTTGACCTCACGAAAGTCTCACCCTATGGGCCTATTGGGTTCTAGTGAGGGGTCGTGCGGGATGTCATCAAGACTCCCAAACCTGATACAATCGACTATGGTTATGGTGTGTGGTTCAATTGTGAACCATTTATTGATTTATGTATAGCATAAACAAATTTATAATTATATGTTATGACACATATGTATGATGTGTGCCATTAATTTATGAAAAATCATAAATATTATATTTGTAAGTTATGGTAACCTTCGAGTGAAGTGCAACTTCAACATGTACAATGTGCATCGAGTTAGTGTGGTGGACTCGACCGTCCATGTGGCATCACCATATGGACTAAATCCAAAAATCACATAGGTGCCACATGGAAAGTTAAAGTTGACATGGCCAAAGTTAACAACAAAATTTTCTTTTGAGATTAACTTTTGATTTGGGACTCCAATCAACGAGAAATTTCCATCGGGAAGTTCTCACAAGTTTTTAGAAAAATGCATTTTATGACCCACGTTTCTTTGACAAACATTGAGAATCAGAGTTAAGGTGCTGGTATCATTAATACAAGGGGTGGTAGGTAGTGTTACATCAACTATCTTGAAACTCATTTATCATATCATGAGTGTTTCTTTCATATTTTTTACCTTTATTTTGTTATGAGTTTTTCATTTTTAGTCACATAAAAAATTATTATTATTATTATTTACCATTTAAATCTAATAAACCTTAAGTAAAGATTCTACCTTTTTATAATTATTTATCCATTTTATTAGTTTGATTTCAATCCATTTTTAATCTTGACCCTTACTTAAAAAAAAAAAAACAAAACAAAACATGTTTCATCAACGAAAGTTCTTTCCTATCATATATAATCTCTTTCTCGACACTCGTTCAACTTATATTTAAAGATTTCATGTCCCTGATGATGGGTGGAGTGTCCACCAAAAACTTTTGGACACACAAATCATCATCATAGTTTTTCCAAAAAAAAAAAAATCTAGCAATATGAGTAACTGTGAAAAGTTGCATTCGATTATTAGGAAATTTCCAACGATATAAATTTCATCTCATTTTGAACTCCAAGCACAAAGTTATTCCCATTTGAAAAGCCTATCCTACATGTGAACATCAACATCCTTACCATGCCATGTGGCAGACATGTTGTGGTTCTTGTCTACCTCATAGGGCCATGTGCTCAATTGTACCACTTCGCATTCAACCTCAACACCATTGTGTACTCTAATCCACATCATCTATCCATGTCATCTTTCCACATCAACATGCCATGTCACCCAATACTTGCCTTCATACGACAATAATTCACAATGTTGACATGCCACATTAACACTAGAAAATCATGCAACACCACCTAAGGCCTACCTTCATGTCACATTAGCATGCCACGTCAACACCACATCAGGATGCCACATTAACCAATTATCAATTGTTATCAGTGTAAAGAGAAAAACCTAATAGTAGAGGTTCCAACCTCACGATACTTGATAGCCCAAAAGTTGATAGTTGATATCCTAGTAATCGATAACTCAACTTCCTTATAAGATAGTTATATGACAAGAATTTTCCTCGTTCTTCAACAAATGTTATCGAATCTATCAACATCAGAGATTAGCTTGACATCCCGCACATCTCTTCACCCAACATCTTGATCCTCGACACCTAATAGTTGATAACTCGATATTTGTTGTCCTAATACACTATAGTTAATTGACAAGAAATCATCCATTCGCTGACGAACATTGTCAACTTCTGTTTGCGTCGGTCATTTTTCTTGGTAGATGGATAAGGGTATCCAACACCTAGTAGCTTAATCATTCGAAATTTGGCCTCCCGACAACCTATAGCTAAAACACCAATACACCATCATAACTGATGTGAAACTCTTTATTGGTCGATGTACATTTTAGAATTTGTTAGTTTTGGGAGTTTATGTTGGTAATTGTTGTAGTGTTCATGACACCCAATAGTCGATGGCAAGATACTTGACCACTGAAAGCCCAATATTCATCATTTATGTTGATCATCCACAAATTGTTTATTTACTAGCCAATTGCCATTGGAATTTGGGAGAGGAATACATTTGATAAGGCTTATGCTATTTTAATATGCATGAGATATGCAGAGGCTCAATAACCATTACACATAGAATTAGGGATAGTGAGAAACCTTTTTTGGTGGACTAGAAGAGCCCTATCTCAAAATCTATGTTTTTGAATAATCCTTTGCATAGATTACAATTTTGGGGCTTTGTGTTGATTATGAGAGTCACCTCAAAAAACTACTAGTTCATATTTTTAAAGTGGTGAGAATATGACATTAGACTACCACCAGGAAAAACACAATACAAAAAAGTTAAAACAACTTGCAATGGAATGGACGGGAACAAAAATAAAGCTAAAACGAAGGAATACAACACATGGTCACATTGGGCAGCTAGAATTTTTATGTGTTGCATTCTGAAATTTTCTTGCATCATAGAAGTTAGTTGTATACCTATGAATTTATTTTATTGTTTGTATAAGGAAATTTTTGTTCAAGAAATGAAAGCATTAAATTGTATTTAGTAAGACAATTGAATACAAATTTTTAGAACCATTCATGATCCCAATTTTAAGAAAGGAATTCCACTTCTCATGTGGTCAGAAGAAAACTGACCCTTGCCATATGTTCTCATAATTTGAAAAATATCCAAGAAAAAGTAACCCAAAGAAAAGAATAACAACTAGGCCAAGAACCAGCTTAGTTTTCAAAAACCCCCAAAATTCTCAATTAAAACAATCCTGCCCTCAATTTCTGAGAACAAGCACCCTGAATTCTCCTTTTAACCCTTAAATTGAACAAAATTGAAATATAGAAGTGGTTATTGCACTAAAACATAACGAACCCATAATCTACATCAAACCCAAATCCTTAGGCCTGTACATAAATACTCAAATAATCCCAAAAATCCCAATAAAATTAGATAATAGAGATAAGAGGAAAACCATGTAACTTTTATGGCTAAGGAATTCCACTTCTCATGTTGTCAGAAGCAAACTTATCCTTGCCATTTGTTCTCATAATTTGAAAAATCTCCAGGAAAAGGTAACCCAAAAAAAAAGGAATAATAACTAGGCTAGGAACCAACTCAATTTTTAAAAACCCCCAAAAATCACAATTAAAATAATCCTACCCTCAATTATTGAGAAACGCGCCCTCAATTCTCATTTTAACCCTTAAATTGAACAAAATTGAGATATAGAAGTGGCTATTGCACTAAACCATAACAAACCCACAATCTCCATCAAACCCATATCCTTTGGCCTATACATAAATACTCAGAAAAACCCAAAATCCCAAATAATATTAGATACCAAGACTTACTAAAAAAGCATCAAAAGAGGAGAAAAAGGTATCGGGACTTACTAATAAACCACCAAAAGTGTGTGGTTTATAGTGAGCTCATAAGTGAAACAATCGAACATTGCATTGTAGGTAAATGGATAAGGAAAAGAATTCCATTAAAGTAGAATTTTTATGGTAATACAAATATGTTTATGGCCTTTTCATTATGAAATCTAAAAATGGAAATAGTGTTTGTAGCCTTTTTGAATAGCCTCTTTAATGAAGAAAAATGAAGATGCAACTATAGTCGTATTTTTTAAAGTTTGTTAATAAATTTCAATCTCATGTTGTTCCCATCATGAACATCATTTCTCCTGCGAGCATTCCCTTTATTACTACAAGGTCTCGCATACTCGGGCAGGGATAAATATTTTTCAACAGTCTCTACTATGTTTGAAACACAATGCAATAGTGAATCAGGGGCCAACACTAAACAAAAGTCCATAATGAATCACAGACCAAAACTAAACAAAACTACCTACTCTAATCTCTTCACATGTCCTTAGACAATCTCGCCCTCAATTACTGAGACAAAATGACCTCAATTCTCATTTTAACCATTAAATTGAACAAAATTGAGATATAGAAGTGGTTATTGCACTAAAACATAACAAACCCACATATTCCATCAAACCCAAATCCTTTGGCATGTACATAAATACTCGGAAAACCAAAATAAAATTGGATACCAAGACTTACTAAAAAATTACCAAAAGAATAGCAAAAGATACCAAGACTTACTAACAAATCACCAAAATGTGTGGTTTATAGTGAGCTCATAAGTGAAACACTCAAACACTACACTAGAGGTAAATGCATATTTACAATGGATAAGGAAAATAATTCCATTAAAGTAGAATTTTGATGCTACTACATACCTGTTTATTGCCTTTTCATTATGAAATCTAAAAACAAGAACAATGTTTGTAGCCTTTTTAAATAGCCTCTTTAATGAAGAAAAATGAACATGCAACTATAGTCATATTTAAAAAAAAAAATTAATAAATTTCAATCTCATGTTTTCCCTTCATGAACATCATCTCTCTTGCGAGCATTTCCTTTTTACTACAAGGCCTCTCATACTTGGACAAGGGTAAATATTTTTCAACAATCTCTATAGTGTTTATGTTGATAAATTTTGAAACACAATGCAGCCTTCCATAGTGAATCAAGGGCCGACACTAAACAAAACTCCACAATGAATCACGGTCCAAAACTAAACAAAACTCCCCACTCCAATCTCTTAACCTGTTCTTAGACAATCCTGCCCTTAATCACTGGATGGAAAAAAAAAGTTCCCTCAATTCTACTTTTAACCCTTAAATTGAACAAAATTTAGATATAGAAGTGGTTATTGCACTAACACATAACGAACCCACAAACTCCATCAAACCCAAATCCTTTGGCTAGTACATAAATACTCGAAAAATCCGAAAATCCCCAATAAAATTAGGTAACACATAAGCCACATAGTTTAACAAGCACAGAAGACATAGAGTTTATTTAGATAAAATTAGATAATGAACAGAAGCTATAGAGATTAACAGATTTTAACAATCAGAGAACCTACACAAGAACTCGACAAGCAGAATGGTGTGAATATCGAGCAAATTGATGTGTTGAGAAACATAGTTGTAGTTATGGATAAAAATATGAAGAATCCTACCAGAGAACGACAACGCCATTCCCTCCAACCTCCAAATGTCTGTTGCATTGAGCTAACTATTGCGTCCAGTGTTGGGTCGAAAAGGGTCGAGCGAGTGGATAATTACAACAATGTTCCCTCCAAAGTTGCACAAGAATGCAGGACATGGAAACCCACAACAATGTCATGCCACCCAAGAACTGAACCACCTCTCTATGCCCATAGCCCACCTCTGGAGTTGAACAAAACCCCATTACATGCAAGAAATGGGCCAAACATGCACAGGAACTGGCGAAGCAGAATGCCCAAGTTTTGGGCCCGAACAAGAATGAACGGGGAGGCAAGCACCCTCCAAAAGTCGCCCACAATGAAACCCTAAATTGCACAATGTCCCCAAGGTAAGGTGATTGATGTGAAGTAGACATGTGGCAAAGCCACATGGACACGTAGGGAGGTCATATAGGTATATGGCCTACCAGGTGTATAAAAAGGTCCACGTAGGGAGGTCATGCAACTACTAGCCTCCCTCCCTTATAGTTCCACGTGTACTTGACAGAATTATTGCTACACAATTTTTTATATAAGTTACACCATACCAAGGTCTATCTATATGTTGATAGATGACATAAATATATATGGTCACGTAATGCCCTACACACAAAAAAAGTTATAATTATAGTTTTATAATACCACGATTCATATTTGTAAAGTTTTTTTTTTCAATATTTTAAATTAATTAGATTTATTAAAAGTTTTTCCCCATCTTTAGATAGCACAGTTATTTAATGGAAAAATTCCCCGTCTATCAACACATATTATTAACAAAGTTACAAACATAACAATAATTTGGCCAAGTTCTAGTTTTTTTAGAGGTTGCATTTTGTGTTGATTTATATTCTTATTTCGAAAAGTGGTGATGCGATAGCACCCTTTTTCACATTTCAGAGTTAAAATTCCAAAAAAAAACAACCATGTCATTAAAAATCCATTATCATGACAATGAAAGACAAAACAATACACCCTATAATGGAGAAGTGGTGATGTAGCATCCCCTTTTTCTAGGGTTAATATTCCAACATTTTTCAACCATTGCATTGAAGATCATGGGATGAATGAGCCATCTTGGATTTTTTGCTATAACTACTCTTTTGTGATGTTTCATATGATGAAATTTGGAGGAGCTATAGAGAATATCTTAATCTCCATCATGTTAAAATTTCATACCTTGGTTCATTATAACTTTAGAGATATGCTCTGAGGAAGTTGGCCTTCCTAAATGCTCCTAAAATGTACTTCAAATGTGTCATCTTGGTACTTTCACTATTGCTTTTCTTATGGGATGTTTTAGACCATCAAAATTGGAGGATATATATATAAAAAATATTCATGTACCTACAATTAAAATGTAAAACCTTAGTTCACTATAATTTAGGATATATTCTCTAAGGAAGTTATGCTTCTTGAATTCTCTCGAAATATGATTCAAACATTTTAGGTTGTATGTTTTTATAACTTTCTTTATATGATGTTTTAGACTATGAAATATGGAGAATACGATGAATAGATATCAACATACTTGTGATAGATATTTTATACTTTCTTTCGTTATAATTTTGGAGATATGATATGAGAAAGATAGTGCCCTTGACTACTCCTAAAACATTCTTAAAACGAGGTCAGCGTAGCATTTTTTCTTTAACTTTCTTTCTTATATGCTTCGGACTATGAAATCTGGAGGAGATAGAGAAGAGATTTCAAGGTACCTATGGTATAAATTTTAGACATTTCTTTTCTATAATTTTGGAGACATGATTTGAGGAATTATTGTTCCTGAATGCTTTTAAAACATGCTTCAAAGAGGTCAACTTGGAAATTTTGCTATGAATTTATTTCTAAGATGTTTTATATTGTGAAATCTAGAGGAGCCATATAAGAGATCTTAAGGTACCTATGCTAGAAATTACCAACCTTTTTTCATTATAATTTCAGTGATATGATCTGAGGAATTTAGTGTTCATGAATTCTCCTAAAACATGTTTCAAAAAGGCCAGGTTGGAATTTCTGGTATAACTTTTTTTAAGATGTTTCAGATGGTGAAATATGGAGGATATAAAGAATAGATCTCAAGGTATCTGTACTAGAAATCGTCTACCTTGTTTCATTATAATTTTAGAGATGTGATCTAAGGAAGTTTGTGTTCTTTAATGCTCCTAAAACATGCTTCAAATAGGTGAGATTGGATTTTTTGCTATAACTTTCTTTCTAAGATGTTTTAGATTATGAAATTTGGAGAAGATAAAGAGATTTCTACCTATAGTAAGAATTTTAGAACCATATTTGGAAAATCAGGTATGTGGCATTTTATGTAATTTCATTCTTAGGAAGAAGCCAAAAGCAACAACTTTTGGGAGAATTAGACCTAGTGAAGAAGAAGCAGCAAGTAGAGTTGATGAAGGCAAAAGTAACTAACAGGCCTTATGAAGGCAAGAGCAATAAGCAGACTTGGTGAAAGTAGAAGTAGTTAAGGAAATTATGAAGAAGTAAGCAGACTTAATGAATTAGGTTAGTGCCTACGAATATTTACAACACTAGGGATCAGTGTTACATGTAGGTTGGTGCTTGCAAAGTAGTAGAGGGGATTGGTGTCTCCTGTAGGTTGGTGCCTACAAAGTAGCATAGGGTATTAACATCTTCTATAAGTTGGTGCCTACAAAGAAGAAGAGGGGATTGGTGTTTCATGTAGGTTGATGCCTATAAGTTGATGTAATAGTAGATTGGTTCCTACAAGATATTTCATATAAATAAGTTTCATAGTTTTCTCCCGCAAGGGTTTCCACATATATCTTACGTCACTTGTTTAGTTTATGGGAATGTTGTTTTATGATGTTCAAATGTTTAAATAATAAAAAATTGTGACTATATTCATTTATCTAGTGCATATAGTGTTTCAGTTGATGACAACAAGATGTTATTGATGTCAAAGGTGATATGCGGATAGCAAGAGTAGGACCATCCTTGATGATCAAAGAAGAAGCAAGTCTTTCAATGAAGCAATATGACAATGTAACCTTTCACAAGATCTCACTACATAAGGATATGAGCAATTGAAGTTGTTTAAGTTTTTGATTAAGATAAGATGCCCAAAATATCTTACAAATAACATGGTTTTGTAGTTCTCATTGATACCTTTCCAATGATATATTGTACTCAGAAAAAATCCTCTCGAACAAGAAGCTATTGTCTGTTGAAAATCAACATTAGTTGGGACAAAAATTAAAAGGCCAAACTATAGGGCCAAGACCCAAAAATTGAATTGTTTAAATGTCGTGCAAGTCTAAAACAGATCCATCATTGACCCAGTGGATCAACAGTCACAAGCATAAAAGTAGCACACTTGTTAATACCCTTAAACAACAAGCAAGTTCTGGACCAATCAATGGTACTGCCCATAGATCAACATATACATCAAAGCCATATATGTATCGATGCATGGACATATGACATTGGCCCTGGTCAATTTAAAAATGATGTAAACTCTAATATCTCCTAGGCAAAATTGGTCAGGCCTCCATCGCTCGAACACTATAAATATAGTGTCTCATATGGCTTGGAGTAATGAAGATTTTTGGTATTTAATTATCATTGTCGTTTATGGTATGGAACAAATGCCTATGGTTAGATTGAAGCAAATTTATTTTTTTTGGTCTAGTTCCTTCCCGATTGTCCATATGTAGGATGGATGGTTTCTAAGTCTAGTTTGACCCTATGGCAGAGGCCGAGAAACATAGTTATCACTGTGGCAGAGGTCGAGCAGTATAGTTATCACAATGACCCTAGGGTGAAGGTCGAGCATATAATTATCATTGTGACTCTATGGTGGAGGCAAAGCAATATATTTATCACTATGACACATGTAACAGAGGTTGAGTAATATATATGTCATCGTGATCCCGTGGCGGAGATCGAGCAACAAAGTTATCATCATGGTGGAGGTCAAGCAATATAGTTATCATTGTGACCCTGTGGAAGGTTGAGAAAAAAAAAAATATAAAAATATATATATATATATATATATATATAATATATTATATATATATATATGAGAAAAAAAAAAATATATATATATATATATATATATATTGTAACCTAGGCCAAGCAAGATATATCAGTGTGACCTTGAGGACAAGGTTGAGTAATGTGTGTTGTTGTGGGTCGTGAGGTAAAGGATTGTTGACACTGTGGATATATTACCACGAGCCTGATTCTAGAAAAACATTGGTGCCACCTTGAACTTGAGATATGACTTGGATGGATACAACAATTTAATCACATGGACTCATGGAGGTTGGGAGAGTGAATGAATTCATTGATTGCAATAGCATTACTATATTAAAATGAGGATCACTCATTATGTCAAGGCACAATGAGAGTGCAGTTAATAAGTCATTGGTATAATGTGTGGGTGGTCGGAATATAACTCCAAATAATCCCCAGAGAAATACAAGAATATAATATAAAAGCCTTATATATTTATTAATAGAAAACCTTTGAGGTATGGTAACACGATATAGTCACTCCTTAAGGAAGGAGAAAACTCCAGAAGCCATATGCTTGTCAATAAAAAACCAATACTTCATATCTCATCCCTTCATATCTTAGACTATATATAATGTTCTAGAATACCAAAACCCTAACAAACCCTAACCACTTTATTTATTAACTATGGCTCATTTATTTAACTAACTAATTACTTGTGATTCCTTTTTATAATGAGGGTCAACCACTTCCAACTTATTAATGTGGGCCTTATTTACTATACTAACTAATCACCTTACATCCCTGGGTTGCTCTCCATGTACCCCATATTATCAACCCCTAAGTATACTGCATTCCACCCCCCTAAATAAAATATTCATCCCCAAAACATGGGAATGCCACAAATAAAAGGATCTACTCAAAAGAGTAGTCCATTGGTACCATGCACACGCATCCATACATCCAAGAGAAAGACAAACACTCCATTTATCTGCTACCTCGCTAGCTAGAGATGGAAACTAGTTCTTGTGGTGCCCATGTGGAGATGTGTTGTGGGTAACTCACCCTGCTTCTTGGTGTGTCTTCCAATTGTTTTTTTCCTGGTTGCTAATCTTGTGCCATCTTGTGGGTTTTGGTATTGTTGGGTGTTGCAGGTGGTGATATGTCGAAGCCCTGATAGATGGTGTTGTTGTCTTCAATTCCCCACCTGATGGAGACTAAGTGCTATCAGGTTCCTTTTGTGGTACTTGCTTTTGTTTCTTGTCTTCCATTATTATTGTTGCCATGGACTCCTCATCTGATGTGTTAGTATATGTAGATTTTTTGTCTTGGGCCTCCTTGGACTCTACATGTTTATTGATGGAAATATCTTGTAATTTTATTTTCTTCTTTTTATACCAAAGCTTCAAGAATTTCTTTTGCACATTAATATTGACAATACCGACAGATTTTGTCCAACGGTATCCCAAAACAACATTCACATCATAAACATCTCAAGTATAAAAATCAGAATGCAATACATACGTATCCATAGAAATCTTCAAATATTTATAAATTTGAAAATCATCATTATCAACCTGTGTGTTTTCAATATGTTTTGCTAGAACTTGCAATTTTTTATCCAAATTAACATTGATAAAATTATGTTTGCAACTAGGATTGATAGACACAATGATCTTCTCTTTCTCAATACATCCATGAACCTGTAATATGAAGATATCAGTAGAAAATAACCCTTTATGTTTCTTATTGTCCTTCTTTCTAGTATGAGAACATTTGTCCAAAAGGATTTTTTTAATTCCTTCATCAAGAATTTTCCTCACTGAATTGTCAAGTAAGTTCCACCATTTAGCAACCTTATATTTTATATAAATCCCTAGGAAGGATGTCCAAAAATATTGGCATCGAGACTTGCATTCTTGTATGAATTCTTCAATAGTAGGACCATCAACTCTTCCTATAAAATCGATCACGTTAGAACCCCTAAAATAGGATGAGGGATTTGAAAAAAATCACGTACTTTGGGCGAGAATTTAAAATGGCCACAACTCAGTGAATATGGCTTGGAATCCTTATTATAATTTGTTTTCAGAAATGGAATGGCTATTCTACATCTTCTCATGTGATTGGAATCACTATTTGGGCACTCTAGGAACTCATATCCATGTTGCAACTATCTGACCGTCACAAAAAAATTCTAAAAAGAAGAGTTGATTTTAAATCAGCAATATCTTCTTCATCCGGACTCTGATTTAGATGGTTTTTTTTTTTTTTTTTTGGTGTTTTTTCGCTAGGAATTCAGATCTAAAATTATTTTTTGAATACTTTGTACCAATATGTCCAGATCTGACCTGAAACTCTATACCCACAATTTTCCGTGAGAAAAAAAATTATGAAAATAGTTGATTTTAAATCAGCAATATCTCCTAGCCTCCGCTTCAAACGATTTTTCTTTTGAATTTTGGTGGTTTTTCACAAGGATTTTAGATATGAAATTACTTTTCAAATATTATGCATAAATATGTCTATATCATACCTGCAAACAAACCGCCTATTATTTTTCCCCAAAAAAAAAAAACCTATAAAAAACAAAAATAAAAATAAAAAATCTCCCTGCTTTGCCCAAGAAAGAGCTCTTATACCACTTGAAATATAACTGCAAATAATCCCCAAATAAATACAAGAATATAATATAAAAGCTTCATATCTTTATTAATATAAAACTCTTGAGGTAGGGTAATACCATACAATCAATCCTTAAGGAAGGAGAACACTCCACAAGCCATACGCGTGTTAATACAAAATCAATGACACATTTTCCGTTCTTATCTTGGACTATATATAATGTTCTAGGATACCAAAACCTTAATAAACCTGAACCACTTTATTTATTAACTATGGCCCATTTATTTAACTAAATAATCACTTATGGTCCCTTTTTATAATGAGGGTCGATCACTCACAACTTATTAATGTGGGTCTTATTTACAAGACTAACTAATCTCCTTATATCGTTGGGTGCCTCTCCACATACCCCATATTATTCACCCCTAGGTATACTACAATGGTCAAGAGCTCAACCTACGATGCAAACAGGTTCATTAATTTTTAATGTATTCTCCCTTTTGTGGCACTATTAGCAGCTTCTATGACCTGCACTGGAATTCGATGGTCATTTTGTAGAACTTGTTGAATTTTTAATACTATAATTGATTTTCTAATCTTGATAATTACTTATAATAATTAAATTATATTTTGTCACATGAATCATTATGCAATCATATATAGAAAATCTCAAAAATAAAACAATGATAACAGTAGGATCATAAAGAAACAACCAAACACAAGAGATGCAAATTTACCTTGGAAAACCCAATCTTGGGAAAAACCCAACAAACTTTTCTTCTAAGGAGAATTTAATCTTCAGTAAAATTTACAATAAATATTGTCTAGAAATATGTGCCTATTCTGAAGCCCAAATACAAGTCAAACCTAGGCAAAATTTCTCTAATCTATAACTATTGGTCAATTCCTTCAAAACAGAGAAGTCAACATTGGTCAACGTTAGTCCACAGACAGGGTTTTGATCAACAAAAATATTCGATCCTACAGTCAACATTCTGAGGTCAACTTAACCTACGGTCAATGCCTTGAGTTCAAATCCAAGCTACAAAGATATTCATTCAATAGTCACTTGGTCAAACGAGGCGAAACATCACATTTTGGTCAAATTCATCCTTCTTCTTCTCTCCACTCATACAACTAATTCATATGAGATGTTTCTTGATGATTGAATGTTCGAATTGAATGTATTCTTGTGTATTTATAGAGGTCGAATGGGTGACCATTTTGACCAAGGGTCATCTCTAATGGTGGGGTTGACTTAGGCTTCTTAGAGCCTACATGAACAATAATAAAAATTCAAATTTTTCTTTTAATATTCATAATTTATTTTGTTTATTTAAAAGGCTCATTGGCATGACAGAATACCTCCCAATGCTACAAAAATAAACACTAACTCTTAGCGAGGGAGGTATTCTCCTATAACAGATTTCCCTTTAGCTAAGAATTCTCCATAAGAAAAGTTTCATATTAATGTTGATGCCTATAGATTCAAATGGGGTAGACAATGGGACTTTTTTTTTATGTGCACAAATTCTTTAAGTCACTCCATGTTTAAACATTTAGGGCTCTTTTTTCAAGGTCCTTCATGACATTAATGGAAAATGAATTATGGTCAAATTCCTTTATGACCTAGCCAAGTCTTTTTGGAATTTTCGTAAAGAGTATGCCTTTAGACCATGCACCTACCCAAAGTCTTGTATGGATTTCAAGATGAACGAAATCTATCTACTTTTTTCAATTCCCTTATAATCTATCCAAGTCCTTCGAGCTTCTAGGAGTAGATCATTCCAATTTTTCCCTATGATCATTCACCTCTAGTGAAAGTCCTTTATGACACTAGTCAATTCCTTCTGGATTTGGTGAATAAATCCATCTCCTCATTGATCAAGGTCCTTCGTGATTCATCCAAGTCCTTCTGGTTCTAGGATATGGTCTATCTAATATGATAAAGACATTTATCCTCCCTCTCAATAAGAGAAGTATTTTGAACTACACCTAGCTTATTTTTGAACTATATAAACTTCACTCTAGATAGAGGCTTAGTAAGAATATCTGTAATTTATTCATCATTAGATATATACTTGAGCTCCACTGCTCCTTCCTATACTAGGTCTCAAATAAAATGATATTTGATTTCAATATGTGTAGTCATGAAAAATTGTATTTTCTGAAAACTTTACACAACTTTGGTTATCACAAAATATTACAGTTGGTTCAAGTTCTTGGTCAAATAAACCAGCAAGTAGCTTACGAAGCCATATTGCATCCTGGATTGCTTCACTAGTTCCAATGTATTTTGCCTCTATAGTGCTAAGTGAAATCGAAGTTTGCTTTCTGTTAAAATATCATAGCAGATCCCAAAGTGAAACAACACCCTGATGTACTCTTTTTTTCTTTTGCATTTGCAGCCCAATCTAAATCAGAGAATCCTTGTAATTCTATTGTATTGTTGGAGACATATTTTAATCCATATCAATGCTGCCATGCAAATATCTCAATATATGTTTTCTTGCAATCCAATGTATCTATCTTGGTTTTACCATATACTGACTCACGATGTTAACTGCAAAATAGATGCAAGGCCTAGTGCAAACTAGGAACATCAAGGATCCAATTAGTTTCCTGTACAACATGGGGTCCTCAAAATATGTTGAAGAATCATTTAGATTCTTTAGATTAGATATCATGGGTGTGTCTATTAACCTATAGGCAGCATGCCAAATTTCTTTAAAAGTTGAACGATGTACTTTCCTTGTCCAAGAAATATTTCATTAGATTGTTGCCATACCTCCTGTTATCACTCAGGTTGTTCCCTTTGACTCCTAAGGGAATACAGCCGAGGTAACCACAAACCAATCTTTGGACTGCAGGTCCTAGCCTACCAGCAGTCAGAGAGGGCTCTCTCTTTGGGATTTAGCTTTGTTTAA
>APFE030370864.1:0-29615 GCA_000404065.3 Pinus taeda
CAAGGTGAAGTGTTGGAATTGTCAAAAGATGGGACACTATGCAGTTGTGTGTCCGGAGAAGAAGAAGAAGAAGAAGGGGAAGGACCAGAGTTTGGCAGCATCAGCAGAGATTGAGGACTTTGCAGGCGTTTTGACCGGGAGTTTGCATTCACTATGTGTGAGTCCTCTAGTGCAGGATCACCTGCCATACAGGTTCAGAGGGAGCAGGCTTTTCCCTCGATTAGCGGAGCATCTATAGGTATCTGGTATGTAGACAGTGGGGCTTCACGTCATATGACAGGAGTCCGTGAGTACTTCTCGGAGCTTTCAGAGAGTGGCACTGATATTGAGGTAGTACTCGGTGATGACAGAGTTGTTAGAGCAGTCGCGGTGGGGACACTGACATTTCAGAGGGAGTCCAAACCTCCCTTGAAAGTGACAGAGGTTCTTTATGTGCCAGGGATGAGGAAGAACCTCATATCTGTCTCAGCTTTGGAGGACAGAGGATATGAGTTACTGTTCAGGGGAGGACAGGTGTTGATGTATCCCAGGGGTGCTCCAGCTGAGTCAGCTAGAGTGATAGGTGTACGCCATGCAAAGGTGTACAGGTTTGCATTCCAACCCCTTTTGGCATTGAGTAGTAGTACCGACAGCAAAGCTAGCAGTTCTGAGCAATGTGAGATTTGGCACCGCAAGATGGGACGTATGTATCATGGAGCCTTGAGGATCTTGCGGGAGATCACTACAGGTATGCCAGATTTCAGTACTGATCACTTTGATACTTGTAGAGGATGTGCTATGGGCAAGTTTTCCAAATCCCTTTTTCCCAGCAGTGATAGCAGAGCGACTGGGATACTTGATTTGATACATTCTGATGTGAGCGGTCGGATGTCTCATGTTTCTTTGAGTGGATATGAGTATTATGTTTTATTCATTGATGATCACTCTAGGAGGTCCTGGATTTATTTCTTGAAGACCAAGAGTGAGGTCTTCAAGCGGTTTCAGGAGTTCAGAGCTCTTGTGGAGACACAGACAGGTCGGAAGATCAAGTCCCTGAGGTCCGGACAATGGAGGAGAGTACACCCTTGGAGAGTTTGTTGACTATTGTGCGGAGGCAGGCATTAGGAGGGAGTTCACTGTTCCTTACAACCCCCAGCAGAACGGGGTTGCGGAAAGGAAGAACAGATCCATCATAGGGGCTGCCAAAGCCATGTTACATGATCAGGGGTTGCCATTGTTTTTGTGGGCAGAGGCCTGCAACACAGCTGTTTACTTGCAAAACAGGAGTCCGCATCGTGCCTTGGGGCACATGACTCCGGAGGAGGCTTTCTCTGGGAAGAAGCCTGATATTGGTCATCTTCATATCTTTGAATGCATTACATACTCCTATATACCCAAGGAGAAGAGGACCAAACTAGAGCCCACCGCAGAGAAGGGTATCTTTGTGGGCTACAGTGAGACCTCAAAGGCCTTTCAGATTTACATTCCTGCACAGAGGAGAGTTGTTGTCAGAAGGGATGTGAAGTTCGAGGAGGACAGGGCCTTTAGGAGATCACGGGAGTTGGAGTATCTGGATCAGCCAGACCCTCAGCAGCAATTGAGTCAGTCGCAGGGATCTAGTGGGCAGGGATCTGGAGGTACATCTATGAGGATGTCAGGTCCATCAGTGAGCAGTGGCTCACCGAGCCAGAGGGGTGGTGCTCCGAGCAGGTCACAGAGCAGTTCACTAGGGAGTCCACATGGACAGTTCACACGGTCCCTCAGCTTCTACAGGTTCAGGTGCAGGCAGGAGGACAGCAGACAGACAGTCAGGAGTTCAGGCTACTGATGGTGATGAGGAGGAGGAGTTTCATTCTCCTATGGGAGAAGCATGCTCATGGAAGAGGAAGCCCAAGTGGCTTCAGGACACCTTGAGAGATGCCACATCTATTCCTGAGCCGAAGAAGCCGGTCAGAGAGAGTAGACCACCTGAGAGATTTTGTAGCTATATGGCGATGGTTACCAACATCCTTGACTCTGAGCCTTCTAGCTATGAGGAGGCAGCTAGCCAGCAGGTCTGGAGAGAGGCCATGTAGGAAGAGTATTCTTCTATCATGAAGAATGATGTTTGGGAGGTGGTGCCAAGGCCTGAGGGCAAGTCCGTGGTTACTTCCAGATGGCTTTACAAGGTAAAGCATGCTGCAGATGGCAAAATTGAGAAATTCAAAGCGAGGTTTGTGGCTAGAGGGTTCTCCCAGGTAGAGGGAGTTGATTATGAGGAGACCTTCGCTCCCGTGGCTCGATATACTTCGATTTGCTCCATTATATCGATAGCAGCAGAGATGGGTTGGAAGATCCACCAGATGGATGTGAAGACCGCATTTCTCAATGGCTTCATACAGGAGGAGGTGTACATTGAGCAGCCACAGGGCTTTGAGGTGCATGGGAAGGAGTCCCATGTATGCAGACTGAAGAAGGCCGTTTATGGCCTGAAGCAAGCTCCCAGAGCTTGGTACTCCAGGATAGATACTTATTTGCAGGGGATGGGTTTCACAAAGAGTGAGGCAGATCCGAACCTTTATTGTGATAGGTGAGGAGCCTCTCATTCTGGTGCTGTATGTGGATGACTTGGTCATTACAAGTGCAGAGAGACTCATAGAGCACTGCAAGAGAGATCTTGCGACGGAGTTTGAGATGAAGGACATTGGCTTGATGCAATACTTTTTGGGTTTGGAGGTGTGGCAGGAGGAGGGGCATTTCTTCCTGGGGCAGGGGAAGTATATTGTGGACATCCTTAGCAGATTCCACATGGAGGATTGTAGACCCATGTCGACACCGATGATTACCAACTGCAAGAAGCTTCATGCTTCGGATTTCGAGTTGGTGGATCCCACATTGTACAGGCAGTTGATTGGTTCCTTGATGTATTTGGCCAACACTAGACCAGATATCTGTTTTGCAGTCAACACGATGAGTCAGTTTATGTGTGAGCCTAGGAAGGTTCACTGGGTGGCTGCAAAACACATTTTGCGGTACTTGCAGGGGACAGTGGATTATGGTCTGGACTACAGGCAGGGAGATGGAGTGAGATTGGTAGGATACACTGATTCTGATTGGGCAGGTTGTGCTTCTAATAGGAAGAGCACTTCAGGGTGCTGTTTTGGGTTGGGTTCAGCAGTAGTGCCATGGTTCAGCCAGAAGCAGTAGTCAGTAGCACTGAGTTCAGCAGAAGCAGAGTATATGGCAGCCAGTCTAGCTAGTTGTGAGGCCATCTGGCTTCGCAAGATGTTGTTTGGCTTATTTGGTCAGCCGTTGAGACCTTCAGTGATTTACTGTGATAATAAGAGTTGCATTAAACTCACGGAGAATACAGTATTTCATGACAGGTCAAAGCATATCGGGATCAGATATCATTTCATCAGAGACTATGTTCAGAAGGGAGCTGTGAAGCTTGAGTATATTTCCATTGATGAGCAGGTAGCAGACATTCTTACCAAAGCCTTACCACGGGGCAAGCATGTTTACTTCAGAGACAAGATGGGTGTGGTGAGGAACACCTTCCTCGGTAAGAGGGAGTGTTGAAATTTGGTACCGGAGGACAGGTGGTTCCCTTAGGCTTTGATCTTTGGCCTAGGGAAAAGTGTCCAAAAGATTTTAATTTTTCTCCTAAAGTGACTTTATAATTTTTATAAAGTTAAAATCTAATTTAAAAGTGACTTTAAGTGAGAAAGTTACTAAGTCTAATTTTAAAGTGACTTTTATAAAGTCAATGAAAAATTAGAAAGGAAAAGTGACTTTGGAAATAAATGACTAAGTGGGTCTTCATTAAAGTGGGGTGAATTAAAAAATAGAAAGTGAGATTTAAATGTGCATTTAATCTCAGCCATTGATCTAAATCTATTTCAGCCATTGGATTTAGAGATCACACAAAAGTCACTTGGATCACCCAAAAGTCACTTGGAGTTATATTAAAGGAGGAAAAGGAGGAAAAGATCATTCATTCTTTCATGAGCAGATTGGGAGAAGGAGAGCAAGAGAGCAAGGGAGATTTCTGGGCAAGAAGGAGAAAGAGGCAGCAGTTTGGCACACATACCAGGCAACTCTTCAGCAAAATCAGAACAACAGAAAGACAAGCAGAACAGCAGCAAGAACAAGCAGAAAAAAGCTGATTTTTTTTGCTGAAAACTGAGAAGGTTCCAGGTGGTCCGTTGGGCTGAAAACGGATAAGTTTGCTTGCTGAAAAATTATTTTGCTGTAATTTTTTGCTGAAATTTTCTTGCTGTAAAAAGACATTTTTCAGAAATAAAGAAGAGCTCTCAAACTGGTTTTCCCCAAGAGTTGTAGGGGGTTTTTCCAGGGTCACGTTGACAAAAATATCAGTGTTTTAATGTGTTTTAATGGCTGTGTATTACTGCTGATTTTTATTTCTGCAATTTTCAGCATTCTGTAAATTTTCCAGAATTTGTGTTTTCAGCAAAATTTATTTTTTCCAGCTTGTTGAATGTATGGTTATGGGAAAGGGCATTTAACTACATGGGAGAAATAAGGAGAAACTGAAAACCGAGGTGGGAAAACAGAAATTTTAACAAGAGTAAGTGTTCAGGTTTTAAAATCAGAGCTAAATGAGAATGAACAAGTTTACTACAGTGGAAAAGAACAGGAAGACATCATTGAAGTAGATGGCGTGAAGGAGAGACTAGCTGACAGTCTCGTGAATTCTTTTGAGAATTTGAATCAACATACTGATGTGCTGACGGAGGAGGAAAAATTAGAACAACAAGCTGAATTGCTGCCAAAGGAAGAAAAGGCACAGAAGCCTTATGTTTTTTATTTTAACAATTATTTTATGATTACAGGTTTTGTTGCAGATGCTGGAAAATATTTGGCACAGGGGAACAGTCAAATAAAGGAGGAAAATGAAGATTCCATGATAGTACTTAGCCCATGGAATGAAAACATTAAATCATTGAAAAGTAAATTTGTAGACAAGGAGCAGAAATTAGATGTTGCAGAGGGAGATATCTTCAAGGATATTCAGGAAGTTTGGGTGGAATCAATATCTACAGCAGTACTTGGAGCAATCTCAAGAGTAATAGCAGAAGCTGAAGTAGAAGAAGCTGAAGAAAGTAATCAGCAGTTTAAATATGAATGGACAACGTGCAATGAGATGCGGTGGCAAAGTATGTACCAGCCCAAGGATGTGCTAGAGATGGAGATTGAAGAATCGTGGCAGTTGATGATGAAACAGTCTAGATTGAGGAAAATGACAGTAGAAGGAGAGATCAATTAGAATTTAAAACTAATTGAAGAGAGGAAGATGAACCAGAAGACAACATATATACAACAGTAGTAAAGGTGCAAGGCATTTGGTAGTTACAAACTAAATTTTGGAACCCTAGAGGTTTTTCTATCAACATATGAAGACACATGATGAGGAGATCATGAATGTTTTCTACCTTTGGAGACTGATGCAGGAGCATTGGCTCAGAAATATTATTGTATTTTAGTATACATAGGGAGTCTTGTGTTTTCAAGTAAGTTGGATTCCTATGTATGTAATCATTAATGTTTTGAGTGATTAGAATAGTAATTAATTAGATATTGTGAGGATATTTGAAAATGCTCTCGAATGTAGGAGAACATGAGTGATTAATGATGATGAGAAAGTTGGAAATCAATTGTAAGTCTCAGACTAGAAAGTGGTTTCATGATTCAAGGAGCTAGAGAGGATTCTTAGGTATAAGTAGGAGCCAAAAGTGGACTTAGAGGATATTTAGGATTTAGTTCAGCATATTAAGGATCTGAACCAGAATTAGTTCAAAAAAACCTTTTGTATAAATGTAAGCCTAAAAGGCATAAAGAGTCAGTAGTTAGTGAGTAATTAGAGAGTCAATCAGTTAGTTCAGATGTTAGTTGGAGTTTGACTGTAAGCCTACAGGCAAGAAGAAAAGGAAGATCAGGCCGAGAAGGAATTCACTGTGTAAATATTTGTTTATTAATACAGATAACTCGATTATGAGTTTATATGGTGTGTGCTGTGTAACTGAATTATAATCTGTGTGTGAACTAGAGTAAACTTGCGTAACTTAGGTTGCAGGTGTGTAGAATCAGAGGAGAAGTAACAAAGGAGTGTGTTACGTGGTTGCGCACAGACAAGTTTGGAGAGAACCTTCAAGGTTACAGCGAAGGTATAACTATAACTAAAACCTAAGGTTTACGAAGGAAGCGTAAAGGCGCGAGTGGAGATTGAGATTAGAACAAAGGTATAAGGTAGATACACAGGCAGAAGGCCTAATGGGCTATTACACAGTGAAGAGAAAAATAACGTAACAAAGCATAGGAGTCATTGAATCCATTAGATCAATGGATGAGCTTGTGTATGATAGATGGATAAGATCTTATCGCTCAAATAAAGTCAAGAAGTTGAGCGGCATACACGTGTTAGCAGAAGGACAGAGTAGTTTTCGTAAGGGAAAGCTGTTTCTTGTGCGCCCTCAAGATCGTAAGCGGTAATTAAAAAACAGACCCGAGAAAGTTATGAATTGTGAACTAATCCAGTTGAAGTCCAGATAGATCACAACCTTATGTTGGGTGATTGATTGGATGGATATCACGTGCTAACAAGCGCAGATGTTAATGCCAAAAATGGACGCGATGAGAGTTTATACAACGGGATTAAAACCTCGTTGAGTTCCGATAATCGTGACCATTCATTCGGTGATTAATTAGATGATAATCGCGCGGAGAAGTGCATGCAGGTTAACATTCTTGGCAGACTCGATGAGTTATTCAAAGAAGTTTAACTTCATTGAGTTTCGGCGGATGAATGGGTTAAAGTTGGAGATCGCACGATAGTCGTTGATTTGAAGCAGTGAAATCGATGGTGGAGGTTGAACGCGATAAAGAGAACATCGTTTTATGTGCAAGGTCGTCGAATGGCGGAAAAGTAAGGTTAAGTGTGGTTTATGTGTATTTCTATTATATGAGGGTTATAATAGAAATAAAGCAGGATTAAGGTTTTATGGGTTAGGTTTGGGGTTTAACCAAAGGGTGTGGTTAACAAGCATGAAGGTGGAAAATAACCCAAAGTCTAATCTTAGTATAGTTAGATGAAATATTTCCACTTAAGGATTTAATTAAGGGGCCTTAAACCTTGAATTGTGAAGGTTTTCACCTTGGGTCAGGTGATTAATCTTGGTACATGTATATGACATGCAATTTTATTTGCATACTGTGGGTATATGTGGCTTAGGCTGCATCATTATGGTATTTGCAGCTTAGGCTGGCATCAACAGCCAAAGCACTGGACTTTGGACATATCTCTTTTACCCTTTCTCTATGGACCAAACTTGCCAAATTTTCCTTTTCTCTTAGCCATAGCAGCAAATGCTTGCTCCTTTGATCCCACATCATCCTTGGCTTTGAGTTGAGTCTCTTCATTTTGGCATAGAGACCAAAGTTCATTCAATGGGGTGGTTTTCTTCTTGGCATGTATACTTGATGTGAAGTTGCCCCATTCCTCAGGTAATGCATTGAGCACCACAATTGTCATCTCTTTGTTTGACATAACTTCTCCTAGTTCTTGCAGCTGGTCTCTCATCTCAGCGACCTCATGAAGAACGGAGCTATTCCTTCTTCCTTGGATATCTTGATTTTATAGAATTCATTACGCAACGATATCACTTCTCCATACTAATTGAGAATAGCTCCACCAACTTATCATATATTTCTTTAGATGTTTCAAGTTTGGAAACATAAGGAATGAGAGTGTCCTTGATGGATTCTATCAAAATGCTTTGAGCCCTTGTTTCATCCTTATTATACTTTGCTAGGGCTTGAGTTTGTTCCTTAGCAGTAACAGTGACACTCCCTTTGATGTAGTCCATAAGTTCATTTTCTTTGAGAAGTAGATCAATCCTCTTTTTCCATGCAAGGAAATTAGCAGTCCCAACCAATTTGTTGTTTTCCTTGCAAAAGAAATTTTGATATGTTCAGAAGAGGACATAAAAGTACTTACTTGAGAGAGTTGTTGTGAAAAGATCTTGCTGCTTCCTTGAATATTTGATGATTTGACTTTATAGATGCTTCCTTGAAGGTGCCTTACGAGAGATTTGCTTGGTGATGAAAACTTCTCCCTGTGAAGATCTGGAGATCTTTGATGATGAGCCTGGATCTGAGTACCTTTCTTTGAAGATGATGTGTCTTTGATGTGAACCCTTCTTGGATGTATCTTCTTGATGGATCTAGAAGAGGAGATGGTAATCCTCCTTGTCCTTGATGGATCTGGAACCCTTGCTTGTAGATTTGATGTTTCACCTTTGTGTGCCCTTGCTTCTTGATCTTAATTCTTCAATCTTCTATGTGTTCTTGAGATGCCCTTCCTTGATGTGTGACCTTGGCTTTGATACCATGTTGAAGAATATAGGGCATCTAGGTATGATGAGATTCTTCTGACGATGATAACTATTTGTGAGCTACTTTTTAATTTTTCTTATTAGCACAATCTTCTCTTATTATTACTAGAATGTGTTCTCTTACTTCATCAAGCAATTACCAAAACAAAAGAGACAAGAACGCAAGATGTTGGCTCTTAGCTAAGGCAAAATCTCTCTCTCCTAGAGAGGAAAATCCTTTTGCAAATTTCTCTTATTAAAGCTTCAATTGACAAATGCCAAACCCTAGACCCTTGACCAGTAGATCCTCCAGGCACAAGACACAGTCTCTCTTTTGTACCTTACCTTATGTTCTTCAATCAAAGCCTTCTTTTGCAGTGCACCTTGATCTCTTCCTTCGTACTTCGTCCGACAATTGATGGCATTTCGCTCTTTTTCCGGCAATTGTAGAAACCCCATGTCTCCTTAGAGACCCCTTTGGTGCCTTCCTTTCCTTCTCTACCTCACTTAGCAATCTTCCTTCTCCTTGATATTTAGACTGGAGAGAGAGGATCTTCTTCCAGTATATTTCTAAGTTAGAGGCTGACCCTTTTAACCCTATTTGCAGATCTTATTTCTTTGCACGTGTGGCTGATCTAGGGCTTGGAATTGACCTTTTTACTTTCTTCTTTCCTTTGCTTTAGGTGTCCCCTTCTTTGCTTGATGAGGAGACTTTGATTGGTGATCTCTTCTAGCCCAATCAAGCTACTTCTTATGACTGCAATTGCAGATCTGATGTGGCAGCAGAATGAGCCCTTTCTCATTCGCACGTGTGATAGAAAAGAGCCATAAAACAGTCCCAAAAATTCAGATTTTTTTCTTCTCTCCTTTGCCAGTCTAGAAGCAACCTTTTTCTCTTCTTCACACCTCCTTTTGGACTCTCTTCCTTGCTGATTTCAGAGATAGCTTGATGGTTTATCAGTGAGGTCGAAATGACCTATATATAGGAGTCTGTCCCTCCTATTTGGGACGACTTGAGCTGGTAAGGCCCGACTTGAAGAGGAGACTTGTCTTTGCTTTGGAGGATCTCTTTTGACATATTTCTTTGACTCTAATACATAGATTTACATATTTTAACATGCCCACATGGGTTGTCAACAATTTCATTGACTCTTTGACTTTCCTGGAAGCACTTAAACATGTGCTTGACCTATCAAATGGGCAAGAAACCCATTCTTGATAATGACAAAAATAATAATTCTATCTTTTACAAATACAAAGATCAAAATTACATTTATGAAGATTGAACCTAGTTACACTTTCTTCAACAATTCCTTGGTGTGAAATTCCTATAAAATAGGGGCAATTTCCCAAGGGAACAACGCAAGGAATTAGGAGCTTGGGAAGGCTTGAACTTGGCTAAGTGTTGGGCCAACCTCAGTTAGTCAGGTAGAGGGATAGACTATACACTTGCACGATGTGCTTGCTTGGGAAGGCTTGAACTTGGCTAATTGTTGGGCCAACCTCAGTTAGTCAGGTAGAGGGATAGACTATACACTTGCACGATGTGCTCAGGCTTGAGAAAACATTGTATTTCTTCTCTATTCTTTGATTAATGCCATACAGATAGTAAGGAGATTTGAGAAGTTTCTTTCCCCTAGATAAATCTCTATGTATGTGTGTTAAATATTTGTGCATGTTTATGATATGTGTTCTAGATCGTGAATTGCTTTTCTGCAGATGAGTAGAGTGGATTTGAGTCAAATGATTGAGTAAATTTCATGAGCAGTTTCAGATCTACATAGAATTTCAACACCTTGAGAGGGAAATTTTGCTACTTCAATCTACGCACACTTCCCCCTACTTTATTTTTTATTTTATTTGGCTTTTTTGTTAAGTCCTCTTTCTTTAGATAGGTGTCTAGCCATTAGGATTGTTGAAGGAAGGGGTGGTGGCATGATGAAGTAGTTTTTTTTTTGAGTTTATTTTCTCTTCATCTCTTTAGCCTTTTATTTGGCATGATTTGACATTTTGAGGCTTGCATTTTTATTTTTATCTTTCTTGATGACCCTTTTTGGATGATCTTTGGTGAGCTAACCATAATTTAGGGGAAATTTTGTCTCTTATGGATGGGATGGAAAATGAATAGTGTTTAATGGAAAGTGTTAAGTATGGAAAAGATATGTTCACGCTATTCAACCTGATAATACCTAGTGGTCTTGCTTAATGACACACTTATTCAAAAGTAATTATATCCTAGTGGTTAGAAGTAGTAACATGGTAACATTCTTACTAAGTTCAAAGTAAAAAAAAAAATTCCTTTAATGTCAACATCTATACAACAAGATGGAACCTTAGTGTCATTTTCAATTGAGGAGGTTAAGCAATGAAACCATACCAACCACTAATCAAAGCAGCATGAAATATCATCTAGCACATCTAAGATTAGGGGCATGGGGAAATGATATACTATTGTGAATGACTGATGAGCACAGGAATGTGACTGATGAGTAGGAAATAGCATGTTTAGGATAAATGGAAAATCTTATCCAATCAACAAGAAGTCACGCCAACTAAGTGTGTCTCTATGATGGTTGCCTGAAGGGCAACAATACTTATTGCTATACAAAGTGTTGATTTTAGTGTGAAGTATTGTTAATTGAATCCAGGTTTTTGTGTTATTACATTAATGTTACTAAGGTTATATCGTAAGGCCAATGCGATTCAAATTATGCAAAAGACACTTTGCTACCTATGAGACGCATCTTGCATTTGATTCTTCCATATAAATCTGTTTAGAGTTTATGAGGTTTAGGATTATTATCTGTTTGTATCTATTTTTTTTTTAACCAGCGATGGCTTTAGGCATTGTTTATGATAAGGTTGGTATGTAAAAACATGAAGATAGCTAGAGCCAAATAGGGTAATGAAAAACATATCTTCCCTCGAGAGTAGACTTAAAGTAGCTCTTAGAATTGTGTTGTTCATCTAATAAATTTATGAAATGGTGTCGAGCAGGGATATAGCATGTAATTTTTAGTCGTGGTAGCGCTGAAATGCCTATTTGCATGTTCAAAGAGTTGACAATAAAATGAAATAGACACAATGATGATCAATTTAACATAAGCAAGCATATGCTTTTTCTCTTTCCCCATAGAAACCCTTGTAGTATCCCCTTTCTTCCGTGAAATCTAAGGTTGCATAGTTACTCTTCATCCATTGCATTTGCACACTAGTGTGATTAACAGGGATAGCCCTTGTAGCATTTCAATATAAATAAATTTTAAAGTACATACACATTGACATAAGTAAATAGTCTAGCTCCTAGAAACCTTGATTTATTGTAGAATTCCTTTGTGGTGATTTAGATCACGTGCCCATTTAACTATAATTTTTATATCTTGTATGATTTTTTAATTATTAAATCAAGGGAATTTTATTTTTAGTCGTGGTAGAGCTGAAATGCCTATTTGCATGTTCAAAGAGTTAACAATAAAATGAAATAGACACAATGATGATCAATTTAACATAAGGGTGCATATGCTTTTTCTCTTTCCCCATAGAAAACCTTGTAGTATCCCATTTCCTTCGTGAAATCTAAGTTTGCACAGTTACTCTTCATCCATTGGATTTGCACACTAGTGTAATTAAAAGGGATAGCCCTCGTAGCAGTATAAATAAATTTTAAAGTACATACAAATTGACATAAATAAATAGTCTAGCTCCTAGAAACCTTAATTTATTGTAGAATTCCTTTATAGTGATTTAGATCATGTGTCCACTTAACTATATTTTTTATATCTCATATGATTTCTTAATTATTAAAATAGGGGCATTTTCCTTATAAAGAATGTTATCACATGTGTTGTAGGTATGAATTTGAAAGTGAAATTCAATACAAGACATTAACAACAGATGAAGCTGAAAAGTTAATGAAATATCGCAAAAAGAATGAAGAAGGACATGCTAGAAGGGTAGCGAAAGGGAAAGGAAAAAATGACAATATTGAAGATGTCGATGTACAGCATGAGAATGATGAAACTAGGAAGCAGAAACAAATAAATGAAGAAGATAATAGTGACCGTGATGAAGAGAAAATATCCAACCCTGATGAGAATGATTTACCAAAGGGCATGTTGTTGTTATTATTATTATTATTCAATATATGCTCACCTTTTCCCCTAAATCCTTTTCAATATATACTCACCTATTTCCACTAAATCCTTTTCATTCTATTACACTTGATTTCGAATGCCGTTTTTTTCTATGATTTGATAATTTGTTCTTGCAGGCGAAGACTGGGAACACGAGAAGGAATTTACGGATGATGATGATGACTTGCAGCCAGCTCCTTCAGCTTCTTCTGAGGCCTCCGAGTCAGATGTTCCTTCAGACATGTCGGTGAGTGGCTACTTGCTTCTCCTATCCATATTGCCATTGTTAATTGCATGTTCTCATTCTTGTATTACTGGGCTGGATATGTATCTGAACGTTGTGAACCCTGATATGTATCCCTCCAGTTTTGCAACCTCGAGGCACATACCAGACCATGATTGATGATTGAGATGAATTTATGTTAATGTCCATATTCATTGCACCCAATACACCCTCTAAATTCACTGCACTATTACATTTACACAGACATATGATGAGTTGATGGATCACTTCAATCCCACTCATGTTGCTCATTAAAATAATTCATATTATTATTTTTAATAGAAACAATTAGATTATATTAGAAAAGATTTTTGGCTATTCCTATTGGAAAATGTACATGATTTAAAGACTTCATTTCAGACCAAATAGATGCAAAATATATCAATATATATATATTTTCAGACCAAATAGATGCAATATATATATCTTTTCGTTCTTGGGTACCTTCTGGACAGAAGAAATCAGTCATGGCCTTGATTTTGTCCATGTTCGGATATATTCTGAATTTCGTAATTTTGGGTCCTGAATTTTTGCGGCCAAATTTGGGCTTTAACAACATTTTGGGGGTCTGAATCAGGGGTAAGTACTTTAGATTTTCACTGTTGTGCTTTTTGACAAAGAAAAAATAATTGGAAGTGGAGTTTGTAGGAGAGAGTTATGCTTTTGGTAAGTTGATGGTTGCTTTGTGCACTGCATTGCAAATCAGAAGCCATGTCAGTTCTTGTGTCACATGTGAAGATAGCCGTTATTGTCTTCCATAAAGATTAAAGAGGATCAGTAACACTATACGGTAACCTTAATCCTTTCTATATCCAAGACAGAAAAGAGGAAAGCACAAGTTGATTGTTGCTTTGTGCACCACAGTACCAAGTAGGAAATGTATATGACACCTCATTTTGACACGGGGTACCCCTAGTGAATTTTTTCACTCACCTTATTTTTGAGCTTTGATGACGGGTATTCTCTTGAGCAGGAATACCTTTAAGGAACTTTGGGAGCTTCTTATGCATGGATGCATGCTCTTGTCACATGCCACACGGAAGATTATAGAGTGTTGTCTTCATTGGTCACCTTTGGAGCTGTGATCTGCACCTGTTGGGTTGACCTACACTTGGCAGTCATATGACAGTGATGGATTACTTGCTGTGCATTACATGATGTGGAGGGGTCATTTCCATGACCTTTGGAGGTTCTTTTATCATGAGGCTGATGTGGACATAACTCAAACAATGAGTTGGAAACTTGTAAGATGACATCAAGGGACTGTCCATCCTTTGGTGCATTACTGACCACATGAGGTTTTCCCACATTTTAGTATGAATGCTGGTTTACATTTTTCTTGGGACAGCAAACCACCACATTTTGACTCTTTGACCATGTCTTTTGAGGAGGCATCAACATCAACCATCCCCCTTTCAAAGGTGTCACTTATGACTGAGGATGGTTTCCCTTGAGAGTTCCTATGGCCACTTTAGAAGAATGCTAAAGAGTTGACTTGTAATGTTGGAGGATTCTTTTGAAGCTGTATGAGCATTCTTTCACTTTGGAGTGTTGTCTACATGTGAGATCTCATGAATGATGAGAGCCACAAGGTTTTGTGGTATGAGTTGGAAGGGTACTTTTGGATAGCTTGTGGATGACTCTAATTTGAGATGGAGACATGGATTTATCTTGAAGGGCACTTATGATGATTTGGACCAATGCTTGAAGACTAATGAGCTAGATTTGAGAGGTCAACCCTGTTGACCACTGAAGTTGCAGCTGATTTTTTTAAGACTCCATGCCTGAGGATATGTTAGAGGCTTCAATGTACCATGAGTTCTTATTAGCATCGAGTTTTTAAACTCTAGCTTCTTCTTCTCATTTTTTTCTTCAGTTTTCAGATTCCGCAGCCCTACGGGGATATTGTATAAGTGTCACTACATGATGAATAATGCCATGTAACAAGCCTAGGGTGTTGGGACTTGATCAACAAGTGAGTACAACTTGAGTGTTTTAACTTTTTTTGCTTGGTTAATTATTCTTGTTTTTTAGCGGCGAATAATTTTCTAGTTTTTTTCACTCACTACATTACCCCAAAGTCGGGGTGATGGCTTGAAGGTTGAGTCCCTAATGCATCTTAGTGTCTAGAGTCAATGTATATTACCATTCTAGGTAGTGTTTTAAAAACCAGCCGGTTTTCTAGTTTTTTTCACTCACTACATTACCCCAAAGTCGGGGTGATGGCTTGAAGGTTGAGTCCCTAATGCATCTTAGTGTCTAGAGTCAATGTATATTACCATTCTAGGTAGTGTTTTAAAAACCAGCCGGTCTGAACCAGTAATCGGTCAAACCGACCGGTTAGCAAGGCCATTGGGTCAAACCGGCTTAAAAACCTAGTTTACCTCCCCATTTCGCTGTTGTTTTGTCCTAATCGGTCCTCAAAACTGGCTGGTTTGTGGTCAAACTGGCCGGTTCTGTCCTAAACCGATCGGTTAGCTGCCACGGCTGCAAAGGACCCATGCAACGATTTCTCCAAGGTGTTTAGGGTGTTTTGGAGGGAAAGTAAGGGTACTTTCCCTCCAAAAACACCCTCTCCAAGCCTTTAAGAGGCCCTTCTCCCTCTCATTTGTTTCACACATCTCATTTGGAGTATTTGTGAGTTTGCTTGGGAGCTTGGAGAGTGTTGAGTTTTTGCTGGAGTAGTCATCTTGGAGGCTTGGAGTTGGAGTTGGAGTTATTTTGGAGATAGTTTGGAGCTGTTAGTGGAGTTCATCTTCAAGAGGAGGCTAAGGAAGCTAGTTTGCATTTCGAGGTAAGGGTTTTCACTTGAAAATTCCTCATTTGACTGTTGTCCATGTATTAATTTTTTTATGTGTTATAAACTTCTAACTTCTATCATCCATGCTATCAAATCTCTAGTTCTATGCTATCAAATTTTGCAGGCTATATGTGCATTTGTTTTCCTAAATTTAGCTTTGGTTTTTCATGTTTCTTAGCTGCAATTTTTTTTTTTAAATGGCAGATTTATTTGCAAATTGTAATTATTTCAAGCAAACATGGCTCCAAAAGGAAAGGACAGTGCATGGGCTCATTGTGATGTGATTGATGGAAAAATGATATGCAAATTATGCCATAAATCTATTGGAGATGGGGGTATTCGTAGATTGAAACAACACTTGGCTGGGGTAAGAGGCCAAGTAAAGCCATGTGATGCACCAAATGCAGTGTTAGGTCTTATTAGGGAAGAATACCTTTCCAACTTGAAAAGTCTCATGAGGATAAGGCTAGGGAGAAGGCTATCCAAGATGACATTGCAAGGAAGAGGGAATTATTAGAAGCCATGAAAGAGAGTGGTATGATGATTATGAGATAAGACTCCTCTTCTATCCCTTCCACCAATGACCCCTTTCACTATGTTCATCATTCTTTTGGCCAACTATCAAAAGGAACAAAGAGAACAAACATCCAAAGTTATTTATCATCTTCTGCCAACATTGCCTCTTCTAATCCCACTTCCTCCCAGCCAAGTCGTCAACCCACTTTGGATCAACATTGGAAAAAAAAAAAATGCAAAGAAACTTCTCACCAATACATTGCTAGGTTGTGGTATGATTTAGATATCCCATTTATTGCTACTCGCTCACCTTATTACCAAGCTATGTGGGGCTTTGTTATAGTTGTAGGAAAGGGCTTCAAAGGCCCTAGTATGTATGACTTGAGGGGAGCTCTTTTGCAAAAATAGATTTCTTCCATTGATGAGTATTTGGCTGAGTATAAATATTCATGGCTCAAAACAGGTTGTTCCATCATGTCAGATGGATGGACCGATGGAAAGAACCACACTATCATTAATTTCCTTATTTCTTGCCCTCAAGGAACCATGTTTTTGAGATTAGTTGATGCATCTGATAAGGTGAAGGATGCAACCTTTCTATTTGAGCTTTTGGATGACATTATTTAGGAAGTTGGGGAGCAGAATGTTGTGCAGGTCATCACCAATAATGCCTCAAACTATGTTATTGTTGGAAAGATGCTTGAGTCCAAATATAGGACCATATTTTGGACTCCATGTGTTACACATTGCATAGACCTCATGCTTGAGGACATAGGCAAAGTGGAGGGTAAAAAACACTATAGAGCATGCCAAGTGCATTACAAAATACATTTACAACCACTCATGGATATTGAACCTAATGAAGAAAAACATTGGGGGCAAAGAGCTTGTTAGGCCTGCAATTATGAGATTTGCAACTCACTTTCTTACGTTGCACTTCATGCTTGAGGACATAGGCAAAGTGGAGGGTAAAAAACACTATAGAGCATGCCAAGTGCATTACAAAATACATTTACAACCACTCATGGATATTGAACCTAATGAAGAAAAACATTGGGGGCAAAGAGCTTGTTAGGCCTGCAATTACGAGATTTGCAACTCACTTTCTTACGTTGCAATGTCTTAATGGTCAACATAAAAACCTGCAGAAATGTTTTCTTTTGATGAATGGATTGAATCTCGGTGGGCTTGTAAACAAGATGGAAAAGACACCAAAAACAAAGTGTTTGACAATTATTTTTGGAAAAGGTCTGTAGAGCTTGTGAAAATTACCGAGTCCCTTGTTAACGTGCTAAGGATAGTGGATGGGGAAAAATTGGCCATGGGCTACATTTATGAGGCTATGGATCAGGCAAAGGAGCAGATATGAGCAGCTTACAAGGATAGGTTATCTAAATATGGCTGTATATGGGAGATCATTGATAATATATTGAACAATCAACTCCATCATCCTATACATGTAGTTGGGTATTTTTTGAACACAAAGTATCATTATAAAGCTCGGCTAGGAGATCTGCAGGATGGGGAGGTCAGAGCTGGATTGATTGATTGCTTGGAGCGCATGGTCCATAGCCATGCAAACCAATTGGAAATGCATAGACAACTTACTGTTTTTAGTATGGAAAGTGGTACCCTTGGCAAAAACTTGGCAAAGATGGCAAGAGATGTGAATCAACCAGGTAAACAATTCTAATTTCCAATTTGTTTTTCTTTTCAAGTTAAAATTGTTTACAAATTTACAATTCAAATTATAAACTAAGTTACTAATTAATGTCTTTTCCCAATTAGAGTCCTTAGCCAAACTTGTAGTGCTTCAGGTTGTGAGCACATATGGTTTGTTTTTGAGCGCATACACACGAAGAAGAGAAACCCTTTGGAACAAAAACGGTTAAATGTTCTTGTATTCGTGCAATACAACCTTTGACTAAGGAGGAACCAAATGATGAACAAAACACCTGATCTAGATCCCATTGTGTTGGACGATATTGATTCAACATCAAAATGGGTGGAGGAGACTAAAGATCTTGTGTTTGATGCTGATTTTGATATCAACGTGGCATTAGCAGGGGATGAAGCAGATCTGGTGGCGGCATCAGAACCAGGATCAGTAGTGGCATCAAGGAAAGGCAAAGAACCAATGGAAGGCACTAGTCGTGCAGGTCGGCAAACTCGTGCTTCCATTAGGTCCACTACTTTTGTTATTGGTGGCATTGCTACTGAGGTTGCAGATCAGGCTGTGGCATCCTCAGACTCTGAACCAGATGATGTCTATGTAGCTCTTGATGATGATCCTGTGTCTAGTAGTGGTGATGAACTTGATGATTGATCATGTGTACACTGTAGACTTGTAGTAGGTCAATGGCCTCATAGCTTGCAACATCGTTTTTAGACTTTATAGGCCATTTAGAGCCTCATTGCTTATGTATTTTACTATGTTGTCAATGATATGTATTGCACTTGGTGCCATTTTGATATATTCACCTTTACATGGTATATAAATGAGCAAACTTTGCATATTTTGTCTTTATTGGCTTGGAATCATGGTTTTAAATCTTCAAAATAGTTTTGTTTCATTAAAAAATAATTATTTAATGTATTTTTCTAAAACCGGTTCGTTTACACCTGACTAGTCCCGGTTCAACTGGTTCTGGTTCGAAACCCGGTTCATTAGGTGGACTGTTATGGTCACCGGTTCCGGTTTTTAAAACATTGGTTCAATAGGCTCTAACTTTTGCTCTGGAAGTCCATTTTCAGACTTCTATATATCGTTGGAAAGATCTTTCCAAGCACTAGGCAATGGAGAGGGTCTGGTCTGGCTCTGGTAGCTTCTATGGCTCAGAATTTGGCCCCAAACATCACTTCTATTTGGCTTATGAAGCAACTCGTGACTGGAAAAGCAGTGAGTGACAACACTGCAAGTAAAATATTTTGTAAGATGACTTTAGAAATTAGAAAACAATAGGTTCTTTAGATTCTATAATTTGAGAGTCAGTTGGTCCAGCTAAGGACTTCACTAAATGCCCAAATCCTAAATAATAACTTATGCAAACTTAGATCTAATTGTTAGATTGATAGAGATTCAAAATAATCATAAAATCATCAAGAAATAGAGCTACTTGCTAATTCTATCAAATGAAAATGATATTTTAAAAACCCAAAAATTTGTGCAAGATACCTGTGTACAGATCAATCCTCAAAGGCTATATCCAACAAATACAAATAAAAGCAACAGAGTATTAAGAGCAATATTACCACATAAATCTGAAAGAAGAACACCATGGTGTGAAACCTCAAAATCTTTGCATTTTATTAACCAAAAAAAAGTTACAAGAGATTTCTCAGAGCAAGTACATGATTCAATGATCGGATCCAAATAATGGAGAGATACCTCTAATTTATAGATAAATTCTCCAACAGCTAGATGGTTTGATCTTCGTCAAAGTAATCTCAACCGTTGATGAAGATCAAATGATCTTTTAATCATCACCATTGAAATTAAGTTACTTTTTGAGGAAATTCGAATTTCACTTTTAATTTCTTTCTAATAAACTCAAAAATGATTATTTTGAGTTATTTGCCTCAAAAAATTGACTTTAACTACTAAGGCCCAAGGGTCCAAAATATCTTGAAATTTTCAATATTTCTTTGGTCGGAGACAGAGGATTTGATTTTTCGAGGACCTAAATTAATTAAATTTATGGCTTAAGTATTTTAATTTATTTTAACCAAAAAATTAAATTAATTGACTCATGAGGGGATTATTAAATTTTCCAACCCTCTTAATATTTAGCCTTGGTGTCTAATTATGAGAGACCATGCACTAAACATTTTCTTACATCAGAATATTACAATTTAATAATTACAATTTAATACATGAAGGGGGGACACCCGTTTGCTATAGACCCTTAACATTTATCCATTTCTATGACACAAAATATGATCTAGGAGACTAAGTGACTTGTAATAAAATAATCTAACCAAATAGTTAGAATTATTTCCAAATCATTTTTACAGAGACTCGATAAATAACACTAGGACTCATATAAGATCTTGACGACAAAATCCAACCTATTTTTGGGCTGAGGCTGGAAGGATCATGTTTAGAAACACAGATGAATCGGTGAGAAAAAAAAACCTTCTAATATAGAAATCATCATTAGTAAGATAAACTTACATAGGTTGTTACATACATTTGTCTTACTAGGATCATCTACATTACAAAATGCAGAATGAGTTTACAAAACTCTAGTGTACATATAGCTGATAATGATGAATTTGTGGATCATATGAGTGCTCGGACATGATGGAAATCCTTGTGCGAAAAAATGTACAGCTATTGGGTAGTTGACATGGAGTGGTCAATGCACTGATCAGATCAGATTCGCAATCGAAACTTGCGTTCAAATTTTGAACATGTGGGGTGGGAGAAGATGATGGTAGATCAACAGTTGGGCTTTCAAGTTCTCCAACCTCAACTTGCGTGCATGGTGCTATTTGATGAGGAGAAGACAAAGAGTCACTTGTAACAACTTTTTCTGTCGCAGATTTAAGAGCTCCATGACCAGTAAATGTTGGGAGACTTTCGAAAGATTCATATTTTGATGGATTTAATGAAATATGAACAAGATATTCAAACATGGCTTGCCTCTTCCCCTCGCCCACACTTTGGGTCAGGCCTGGAATGATGCCTCGGAGATTGATGCGGTAAAAAGAAAGACAAAAGCATATTTGGCCACATTCAACAGGAAAATGTACCACAAAATGCAAAAGATGGCCAGGACAAACACATTTAGCATGTGGGAGAAAACCATTACAGGAGCTCTACCCCATTATCATGGCCATCACCTTGGTTCCTATAGGTTCTATGGGCCTCCTTCACCATATAGGAACCCATGATTGTCCCAACCCTGAACCGCCGTTACCGCCCTACCTTTAAAGGGGGTATTCATTGCTACATCTTATGCATCATGCTCTTACCCCTTGAGCCCCAAGCATTGAAACAAAGAAAATCATAAAAAGGCAAAAGGCATATAAAGAAGGGTGGAAAAATGAAGGCTGGGCACCTCATGTACCAAGATTGCTCCCTCCTATACATTATAAACCAAGTGTGGGCTTCTCTTTTATTAGCTACCCTTGTACCCTAGCATGTGGCCCCCCCTACTCCATTCACCTATTTGCCACATGCCACCACCTTTTTAAAGGATGTACCTTGAACATATTATCCCTTTTAGAAGTAGAAACCACCTAATAGGATACTTGGTTAACCCCATTTGGAGTTTAGGAGACATTGGCACATCCCGATGTCCATTATGGAAGGGCAGACCATTATGAAGTTTCCACTTGTGGTCTGTTATCGACCACTTTGTGGGTGATATCCTTAGGATAATTTTTTTCTCCAAGATGGTCCTCAGCTTGCAGTCAACATCCCCTTATAGCCACTAGCTAGCTCATTGTGCCATCTTCTCCACCACCTGAGCCAGCCATGTGGTCCCTCTCTCATCCGCCTTGATTGTATGTTTGAAGGTGGGCCTTTCAAATGTAAAGGTATGCCTTATCATTTTGAAATTGAGTATTGTATTTTGCTTATCATGGATACTTCTAAGCATGGATTAATGGGGGGATTTAGTGGAAAGAATGGGCTAGGTTCGTGCTTTTGTCCCCTAGACCCCTTTTAGGAATTAACCTTGGATTCTAGTTCCGTGGGATCTCTTTTATTGATCATTTGGTTCCAGGGATGGTATTTCACGGGAAACCTTGATTTTCGTTGTGTGGTCCCGCTCCCTTATCCACTTATATTACCCTTACCCATTATTGCCCCATTCATCATTTTTCCTTCCTGGGTCCACATCCCTCCATTAGGTCCACATAGGGTTAGCTTTCCCCTTCCCCTTTCCCACACCGTAGGTGATGGCCTGGAATGAAGCCCGGGGCACCTCGTGTACCACGATTGCTTACTCATATACATTATAAACCCAAGTGTGGGATTCCCTCTTATTAACTACCCTTGTACCCCAGCATGTGACCCCGGGTTGCCCATTCTCATTCCCTACTTCATTCACTTATTTGGCACATGCCACAACATTTTGAAGGATGCACCTTGACTATATTATCCCCTTTCGAAGTAGAAACCACCTAATAGGGCACTTGGTTAACCCCATTTGGAGTTTAAGGGAAAGGCGGGCCATTATGAAGTCTCTAACTGTGGTCCATGGTTAGGTAAGCTAATTTACTCTATTTCTCTAATGACTTGTTATACTGGAAGCCTAGGGGATGCATTGGATCTTATGTAAGATTGCAGATGGTTTCCATTTGGGTTTGGTCTCCCTATATGAAGTCCTAATCCTCTAGAGGGCTACATTGGCACATGTAGGGTGAGTGTTGAGATCCATGGGCCTCCACAACAACATATCGCACTCCATGGATCCCCATAGCCATTCATAGATTGCCCGTGGTTCACTTATTTGACGAGGAGGATGCACCTGATCCATCATGCCCATCTAGCCCTATATGTGCACCATACACTTGGCAGATGATCCAGGTCTTGCACGATGATGTGGCATCACCTACACCATCATCCTAGCCCTTGCAGGCGATCTACATGCGTCTTCGATTTGTTTGGAGACCCATGAGGACACTTGTGTGCCCCCACATGTCATTTGGAGAACCACAAGTTATTACAAGGGGCCAACCCCTTGCCCACTGCTTTTTAGGGTCCTATTATTCATTATAGCACCCATGGACCTCATTAGGCCTTGTAGAGAGCCCTACGACATGCGTAGATTATTATTTGACTTCTTGAGAGGCTTATTTTTCATTCATGAGCTAGTTTGGTGGGCTTGTCACCAGAAGTTTATTGAATTTTCGAAGTCTATTTGTTTGAAAGTTAATCTATATTCTACTGGTTTATTTCTTCTACTTGTAAATTTTGAACAAGTTATTTAAAACATTTAAATACCGAAATAAACACAATACAATCACAACATCTAAAGATCATCAACTGAAAGAAAATAGACACACAAGTGACACTGTTATTTTTGGACAAATGTTCCCGGGAAAACCCAATGCGGGAAAACCGATGCAGCTATTCTAAGGGTTATATTATTATGCAGTCTTTTTGAGTACAACTGGGTGCCTAATCGGCTCACCCGATAGAGAAAAATAGATGGCAACAATACCTCTATATTCAGAAAACCTGTCCCATGAAACTCTCCCTGGCACAATTGAAGCTTAGCGCTGGCCCTTCTGGCCTTTGCGTCAGTCTCCTGCTGACTTGCGTCAGCCCTAGGACCCTCTACGTTAGCCCTCTGAGGCACTACGCAGCCTTTGGGACCCTTTGCGTCTCTCCAGCAGCCTCTGCATGGATGACGCAGTCCCTCTGGCTTCTGTGCTGACTATGTTGGGCTCTGCGTAGCCTGGACTGACTGCTGCTCTTACTCTCTCTGCTTTTGCGTTGGTCTCCCAGTACTGTCTCTGCCTCTCTGCCTCGTACTCACTGCCCCTCGCTGCTGATCACTGATTCAACTTTGCTTAACAACCACGCTCTAGCAAAATGAATGACTGATCACTCTGGTGTATCTTCCAACCGACCCTCAAACCTCCTCTTCTACTTTTTGTGTTGGTCCTTCAACAACCGAGATTACTTCTCTACTCAATAGTTAAGATTAGATTTGGCTTGATCCATGAATTTTGGAACCTTCTAACCTAATTTTATATTAATACCCATTAATATTTTATTTTTCCTAAGTTTAGACTTAGGAACTCCATAAAAATATTAATTATTTTAGTATCACCCAAACCAATTAGAATCTGCCCAAACCATTTCTCGGTCTTGGAGATCTCATGTGCTTTAGCTTCTCCAACAATTTTCATGGCTAGAGCACATCCGATGCTACCCCAAATCAACACTTCCTCTTAGAGAGGACATTGCTCTAGTAATACTCCTCACTGAGCATCACTCTGATTATACGACATCGGTACCTGTGCTAATGCTAGGCCTCCCCGCCCAACATCCTCTGCACTACTGCATCCTCTACTGCTGCCCATGGCCCTTCCACTGCCACTGTTGCATCCGTATGACAACTCCCTCCGCATCCGTGCTGTTGTTGGTCCATACTCCCAACATTACATCTGCACTGCAAACCCCTCTCATCATGCTGCATCGTGCTATTGCATACTGCTATTGCACTGCAACTTAATTATTGAGAAGTAAGTAAATGATCCACCCAACTTATGAGTCATGACATCCCTGTTAGGCTAGAAACACTCCTGATGCTGAATCTCTCTCTGCTGCTAACAAGTGCTCCCTCTACTGACCTCTGCGCTGCTACAACAATTCTCTGCATCTCACACTGTTCCAAACCTCTCTGTGCCATCCTGCACCGTTGCAACACTCTCCGTGCCTCTCGCACTGCTGCAACTTACTAGCCTTGCGCTGCCCGGGGACACTCGCATTGTAGCACTCTCTGCCACTTCATCTGCATCTGTCTCTATCGACATCCGCCAGTCCTGCTACTCTCTCTTTGGGGGTCCAGTAGGAAGGTATAATCCAAGAGGTTGGGTACCTCAAGGATCTTGCCACTTATTGCCTGTAGTCTTCCTAACTATAACTCGACGTCTTCCCACTTCTTCTCAAGTGGCATATGAGCACTCATGGCACAACTGTCATCCTCCTCGACTTATTTCTCCGCCTTTGCTGGCACTGCCTTGGATTTAGAAGCCTCTCCCTTGTTCTTCTTCCTCGTACACTGGTTTGCATAGTGACCCAGTTCCCCACAATGGAAGCACTTGACCTTGGAGAGGTCCTTCTTCTTCCTCTTCTCTTGCTTTCCTGTAGATGCCAGAGTCACATCTTCTTCCTCTTCCTTTTTGATCATGACCCCTTTGCTGCTCCTTCCTTTCTTGGTTAGCCATCTGATCTCTTCTTGATGAAGAGCCACCCATAGTTCTTCCCAATCTAGAAGACTTGCCCTGCCCAATATGCTTTGGACAAATGTCTCCCATTCCTTGGAGACTACGTTAAGTGTGGTCCTTACCATTAACTCCTGATTCGTGGCCCCTATGGAAGTCAGTTGGTCATGGATCTCCTTCAACCAACCGAGGAAGACATCTATCTACTCTCCCTTATGCATCTGCTGTGACCTTAGCTGATTCTCCATGAGCATCTTCCTCTGCATGGAAGTATGCTGGTACAATGTCTTCAAAGTGTCTCACATCTCCTTTGCCATTTCCTTCTTGGCAATATGTTGGACCACATGATCCTTGACCCCATCAAGGATGATGCACTTTGCCTTAGCCATTGCCTCCTCGTACCTTTCATTAGCTATCAGGTCAACTGGGATAGCCATCAATCTCAAGGCGAAGCCCTTGATAGGATGTCTATCTAGAATGGACAAGATCCTGGCCTTCTAGACCACAAAGTTGGACGCTCTATCCAGCCTATCTTGATCTCTCAGCCCATTCATGGCCATCTCGCTACTCTTTTGTCGACTTCTCCGAGTCTCTCTACTTCCCTCCTCGAAGTCCTTTGTTCGACTCCTACTGAGTCTCTCTACTTCCTGCCTGGAAGTTCTCGATTTGACTCTTGCTAAGTCTCTCTACTTCCCGTCTAGAAGTTCTCTTCTGGACTCTCTCTTAGTCCTAATTTCCCTCTTGGAAATCCTTCTGCCAACCGTCAAGTTGCCCCTCTTCGATCGTCTGTGCAACTTCAACACTGATCTAAATTCCTTGACTAGAAATCTGTCTTGGCAGCAACTCCCTTTGCCTTGGTTTTGCCCTGTTAGGTACTATTCTGACCATAGTACACCAACAGCTTTGCTCCCGTAAACTGCCTACAGCTACCTTCGCCCCAACAACTGAAGGATTAAGCCTCTTGGCTCTGCGCAATCTCGATATCGACAAAACAACTCCCTCCGCCAACTGCGTCTGCCCTCCTAGGCTCTGCGTGAGCCTATTCTGCCCTCCTCAGCCTCTGCGCTACCTCTCTGTGGCCCAGAATGATGACGCAGTCACTCTGCATCAACCCTTCCTTTGTCGCTTTTTGCAAGGATCAACTCTGTCACTCAGGACAACTTAATCTGCTGCAAATGCTTTGCTCAGCTGATGTCTAAGCTTTCCTGTGATCTGTAACCATGCTTTGATACCATGTTGAATTTTCTAAGTCTATCCTTTAGAAACTTAATCTGTATTTTGTTGGTTTATTTCTTCTACTTGTAAATTCTGAACAAGTTATTTAAAAAATTTAAATACCGAAATAATCACAATACAGTCACAACATCTACAGATCATCAACTGAAAGAAAACAAACACACAAGAGACACCGTTATTTTTGGACAATTGTCCCAAAAAAACCCAATGCAAGAAAACCAGTGCAAGTATTATGAGGGTTATATTATTATGCAGCCTTTCTGAGTACAACTGGGTGCCTAACCGACTCACCTGACAAAGAAAAATACACGGATGCAATACCTCTATATTTGGAAACAAGTATTCAGAAAAGTTGTCTCATGAAACCCTCTCCAGCACAACTGAAGCTCAGTGTTGGCCCTTCTAGCCTCTGCGTCAGCGTCATGTTGACCTATGTCAGCCCCAGGACCCTCTAAGTCAGCCCTTTGAGGCACTGCACAACCTCTGGGACCCTCTGTGTCACTCCAGCAGCCTCTTCATGGATGACGCAGTCCCTTTGGCTTCTGCGCTGACTCTGCGTAGCCTAGACTGGCTGTTGCTTTCGCTCTCTCTGATTTGGGCTGGTCTCCTAGTACTGTCTCTGCCTCATTCTCACTACCCCTCGTTGCTAATCACTGATTCAACTTTGCTTACCAAGCCTGCTCTAGCAAAATGAATGACTGATCACTCTAGTGTATCTTCCAACTGACTGTCAAGCCTCTTATATTTTTCCTGTTGGTCCTTCAACAACCAAGATTACATCTCTAATCAACAGCTAAGATTAGATTTGGCTTGATCCATGACTTTTAGAACCTTCTAACCCAGTTTTATATTTTTTTTTTCTTGGTAAAAACTAATTCTATTAAGAAAACGTATAGTACAGTAAGAAGTTACAGCCATGAGAAACAAGAACACAGGTAGCCGGAAAGGATAGGCAATCCACCTTGGCTCCTAGAAGCGAAGAGAAGAGAGAAGAACAGAGCAGGAAGTAACTAGAAGAACCGGAGAGCAAAAACAAAGCATATGATTCTACCCAACATGGGAGGAATCAACTATTCGGAATTTTTTCCCTTTCTTTTTACCAACTTTGACCCATTCAGGAGGGCACTGCTGAGCTGGCGTGATTTGCAAACTGAGTTGGGCTGATTGAGAGATTTCCTTATCTGAATCCGAGGTGGAGGATTCATGATTCCTTTTCTAAGAGATTGGCTGGACAGACAAATCCTCAGGGTCAGCTGAGGGCGGATCCTGTGCCATCTTGGTCTCCATTCCTTCCTCATTCTCCTCCTCTTCATCTGAGCTAAATTCAAAATCATCCATGGGGGGAGGGTCATGAGTCTTCCAGCTTTTGGATTTCTGCTTAGGATTGGCTTTCTTCTTTTGGGTAGGCTTCGAGGGACAAGAGCTCTGAAGGTGCCCTGTGAGATGGCAGTTGCGGCAGCGGAAGGCTGTATTCTCGTAATCCAAGTTCTGAGTCCAATGAAAGTCTCCAATTTTGAGATTGATCTTGTCCGGAAGACCTTTGCTCATGTCTATTTTTGCACATATTTTGGCAAAGGTGTATAGGCCTTTTCCCCCTTTAGAAATGTCTGTGTCTAGGAAGCGGCCTAGAGAGTTGCCGATCCCTTGGAATACAGCAAAGTGCCATAGATGTGCTGGGAGATTAGGAAGTCTGACCCAGATTGGGAGCTTGGTGATGATTGCCGTAGATGGATCGAAGTCTGGAAACCAGGGGGTGAGGAATAAACCTGCTGAGCCCCAAAACCAAGGCCCTGCTTTTAGAGCTTTTTGGTAGTCCTCCTCAAAAGCAAACACCGTAATGAAAAAGCCCTTTGAGCATAGCAAAACCTTGCAATTGTTGGTCCAGTTAGAGTGGATCCACTGGTAGAGGTCTGCTGTCCGTGGCCACAACCCATTGAACCTGCAAATAATGCCATGCTTTGCAAACTGTTGGTTTTGCTCATCCAATGTTGGATGCACTATTTCAATGGAGGGAGTCTCCTCAAGTTTGTCCACCAGAAAAGGTTTGGGTGCCTGAACTGGTGGGACTGTCTTTTCCTGCCTCGGTGTATGGACAAAATCCTTGTATGAGAATGCCTTGGCTGAGGATGACTATCCTACCGCTCCCCCTCTCAATCGAAGGGTAAGGATAATGGAGGCATTTCTTTTAATGCTGTAGAAAGAAAGGGGGTAGAGATCCTCTAGTTGTTTACCTTCGTAAAGAAGTCATTGAGCTGCAGAGTCCCAACTTAAGTTCCAGCGCATGCGTGAGGTCCCTCACGAGATCCTGAGAGCCTACCCAATTTAGAAGATTTTTGCTTGAGAGGAGCTTGATCTGGATCTGAAACGAGGCATTCCAAGACGTTTCATCTCGCTCAAGAATTTCGTCAAACAATTTAGGCGCTAAGTCCAAACGTCTGAGTTTCGTAAAGCCCACCTTCAGGAGCGTTATGAAGATCTGGAAGGACACAAAGTGTTTTTGAAACTGTCGTTCTCTGTAAGAAAGAGGCAAGTTTCTTTGTGGTCTTCCATCAAACATTTGCCACGCATCCTTCTTGCGCTGGCTTATTTCAAAAGATCTGGGATTGAGATTTTTTGGAAGCATTAAGCTTCCGAGCCTTGAGGGAAGCTAGGGAATGGACTGAGACAAGGGAATGGGGATATACAGCAAAGCCCAGCTTCCCGCCCTGTGAAAGATCTGGGGAAAAGGGGGCAAACAGGGGTGAAACGTCATAAAAGAAAAGGAGGGGACTGTTGTTGAGCCGCTATCAGGAAGCGGGTTCCGAACACGACACCGATCAAACCCCTGCTGGGTTCCTGGCTAGAGCCATCGAGGGAGAAGCCATAGGAATGGAAGACGCCAGTGCTGAGAAAAGCCCCTCCACCGGCAGAGCACTGCTGGAAAAAAAACCTGTGCTGCAAACAGAAAACAGGCAAACCATTATTGAAGACCGCACCTGGGCGGGTAGGTGCCGCGGGGAAGCAACTAAACCAGTCTGCGTCGGAAAGAGAGAAGCCAGACTTGATGAAAACCCTAGACGCTGCCATTCTCTCTTTTTTCCAATATCAACATGAATTAAAATTATTTATATAGTAATAACATGAATTAAATAATGATAATGTCTAGTATAATAGTGTTACATAATAGCAAAACATAAAACAAACGAACAAACAAACAATACAGTAGTAACATGAATTAAATAATTTTAATGATCACTATAATAATCTTACAAAATAGTGTTAAAAATAGTAAAACATTAAACATAAATATTGTTGCAAAATGTCTTACAATTTAGTAAAACATTAAACATAAATAGTTTTACAAAATAGTGTTACAATATAGTAAAACATAAAACATAAAACAAACAAAC
>APFE030370864.1:33371-49144 GCA_000404065.3 Pinus taeda
GCAAGAGAAGAGGAAGAAGAAGGACCTCTCCAAGGTCTTCTATTGTGGGGAACTGAGTCATTTTGTGAACTAGTGTCCGAGGAAGAAGAGTAAGGGGGAGGCTTCTGACTTGAAGGCAGCGCCAGCGAAGGTGGAGAAAGAAGTCGAGGAGGATGAAGGTTGTGCCATGAATGCTCATGTGCCACTCGAGAAGAAGTGGGGAGACACGAGCTGTATTCAGGAAGACGACAGGCGATGGGGGGTAGGATCCTTGAGGTACCCAAACTCTTGGATCAAATGCTTGCTATGGGAGCCTCGAAGAGAGTAGCAGGACTGGCGGATGTCGGTTGAGAGGGATGCGGACGAAGCGACAGAGAGTGCTACAGTGCAGGAGTCCCTGGGTAGTGCGAGGCTAGATGTAGCAGTGTGAGAGGTACGAAGAGTGTTGTAACAGTGCAGGATGGCACAGAGAGGTTTGCAATGCTGCGAGATGCAGGGAGTTGTTGCAGCAACGCAGAGGTCAGTAGAGGGAGCATTTGTTAGCGGCAGAGGGAGATTCAGCATCGGGTGTGTTTCTAGCTTGACAGGAATGTCAGTAGTTGGGTGGATCAGTTACTAACTTTTCAGTAATTGAGTTGCAGTGCAGTAGCAGTTAGCAGTAGCACTATGTGGCATGATGAGAGGGGGTTGCAGTGCAAATGCAGTGTTGGGAGAAAGGACCAGCAACAACATGGATGTAGCAGTCGCAGTGGCAGAGCCCTGGGCCGCTGTACAGGATGCAATAGTGCAGAGGATGTTGGGTGGGGAGGCCTAGCATCAACACAGGTACCAGTGTCGGATAATCAGTGTGATGCTCAGTGAGGAGTATTACTAGAGCAGAGTCCTCGCTAAGAGGGAGTGTTGATTTGGGGTAGCATCGGATGCGCTCTAGCCATGAAAATTGTTGGAGAGGATAAAGCACATGAGATCTCCAAGACCCAGAAATGGTTTGGGCAGATTCTAATTTGTTTGAGAGATATTAAAATAATTAATATTTTTAATGGATTCCCTGAAAACTTGGGAAAATTGAAATATTAATGGGTATTAATATAAAACTGGGTTAGAAGGTTCCAAAAGTCATGGATCAAACCAAATCTAATCTTAGTCGTTGATTAGAGATTTAATCTTGGCCGTTGATGGACCGACGAGAAAAGTATAAGACGCTTGAGGGCCAGTTGGAGAACGCACCAGAGTGATCAATCATTCATTTTGCTAGAGCGGGGTTGCTAAGCAAAGTTGAAGCAATGATTAGCAACAAGGGGCAGTGAGTACGAGGCAGAGACAATACTGGGAGACCAGTGCAGAAGTAGAGAGAGCGAGAGAAGCAGCCAGTCTAGGCTATGTAGAGCCCAACAGAGGCAGCGCAAAGCCTAGAGAGTTTGCGTCATCCACACAGAGGGTAGAGTGAGTGACGCAGAAGCTCCCAGAGGCTGCACAGTGCCTCATAAGGCTAACAAAGATGGTTGTGGGGCTGACGCAGGTCAGTAGGAGGCTGATGCAGAGGCCAGAAGGGCTAGCACTGAGCTTTAATTTTGCCGGAGAGGGTTTCGTGGGACTGGTTCATTGAATAACTGTTTCCAGATATAGAGGTATTATTGTCCTATATTTTTCTTTGTCGGGTGAGCCGGTTAGGCACCTAGATGTACTCAGATAGACTGCATAATAATATAACCCTCTTAATAGTTGCACTGGTTTTCCTGCATTAGGTTTTTGTGGGGACATTTGTCCAAAAATAATGGTGTCACTTGTGTGCTTGTTTTCTTTCAGTAGATGATCTGTAGATGTTGTGGCTATATTGTGTTTATTTCAATATTTAAATGTATTAAATAACTTGTTAGATTTAAAACAAGTAGAAGAAATAAACCAACATAATACTGATTAATTTTCTAACGGATAGACTTAGAAAATTTAACATCTCCTCCCATCGGTGAAAGTCCGTAAATAGAAGGGAGCCTAGGTTGAGGTGATAGTGGGCTAAGTCCCAATTTGTTGCCGTTGGCCTAGCATTTGCCCTTTAGGAATCCCTCTTAGGTCCCCTGCTAGTTTGAGTGGTAAGCCGGGGACACGAAACGTGTGTTTTGTTCCCCATACAACATATTAACATATCATTTATTTGCGACTACATTGGAAGAACGAAGCCCTTGTTCTTCATTGGACTTAAAAGTCAATGCTTGTAGGGTGAAGCAAGCATTTTTTAAGGCAATTTCATTCACTTTGGCGACTCCTATGTCATTAAGAACCCAACAACAGGGACCCCAAGATACCCTTCATCGGAATCCACGAAGAATATGCCATTGTTCGATGGGGATCCACATTCCGCAGCGAACCACGTGGTAAGGTTCATAAGGTACCTTTCAAAGCAAAATATAACTCAACCTTGTGACCGAATGGAATTGTTTGTCCTATCCATTTCCCAAGTACTGATTGGCTCGAATCATGTAAATTTAAAAGCATTCCTTCTCTTGCAATGTTGAATACATAGTTCTTGTTGCACAAAAGGCTGAGTCTCCAATCTCATGAAGACATATCCCAAATGTTAGATATGGACCTTTGAGAGGAGGAAGTTATTGAATATGGTTTTATGTTTGAAGAAGGGTGTCTTATTGATGCGTACTTTAATAATAATGCCAAGAGGGAGACTCATGAATTGGAAAGCATATCCTCTAAGGACAATGAGGAAGATCTCAACCTTGAGAGCCCTCACACATTGCAAGAATGGATGATGGAATGTGAGAAGTATTGTAGGAAACTGATGGCCACATATAACTCCCAGGACATTTTCTCCCACTAATGTGAGCAATTGGAAAGACCCTGTAACATGAAGAGTGAATATAAAGAAAGTCCTACCGATGACCTTCTTCTTGAGACATTTTATCAAAATCAAGTAGTAAATACCTTGGAGATCATTCTTCGGGAACGAATGAAGGAGGAAAAGTCCTCCCTATCCAAAGAAAAGAATGAATGGAAATCCTAACCAACACCAAATATATAGTGAAGAATTGGAGGATTCTGAGGAAAATCATGATAATCGAATGAACGATGAATCTGCGAGTGACTTTTGGGGTATCGATTGGGGAATTGGGTATGATTATAGGAATGAAGACACCATGGTTTCTCAAATCCATAAGCATGAGCTCAGGGAAGAAGAAAATGCTTTGCCCCTTCTAAAGAACAATGTTGGCCCTTATGAAGCCCTTCCTAGTGATTGGAAAGGTCTCTTCTTGATGTTCCAAGATGATTCAATCAAAGAAGAGCCTTCCAAAATTGTTGTGCCCTTGCACTGGAAATAGATGTTTGTGATAATATTCATTCCCCTAGTCTTGATGAAGGGCTGCTTTCCCCTATGAATAAACAAGAATCATGGTTTTTCCCCAAAAACAATGACAAGTCCACTTCTTGTTTTCCCAATGACCAAAATAACATCATCCTAAATGTGTTTGAGACATTCAATCCTTCTTACTTAGAGGGTGATGGGTCTGAGGTAGCTCTTCATCAAAGATTCATGTACTTGATCATTGACATTTCTGTCTCCTGGTTAGATGACCAAATTCAATCTTCTCGGATGACGTCTTTCCCTTCTTCTAAGGTTCCTTTCTATATAATATGGGTCTCCTGTTTTCCCACCTCCCACCCCTGTAACTCCTTGCATCATTTCTCCCATTTATATTATCAAATCCATTTAAAAAATAATCATGGAAGCATGCATTCTTGTATTGATCAATTGACATGTTTATTTCATTGCGTCTATGATACATTGTATTATATGCATGGCAGAGTAGGATGCATTGCATGCTGGAAGAGCCTTCCAAAATTGTTGTGCCCTTGCACTGGAAATAGATGTTTGTGATAATATTCATTCCCCTAGTCTTGATGAAGGGCTGCTTTCCCCTATGAATAAACAAGAATCATGGTTTTTCCCCAAAAACAATGACAAGTCCACTTCTTGTTTTCCCAATGACCAAAATAACATCATCCTAAATGTGTTTGAGACATTCAATCCTTCTTACTTAGAGGGTGATGGGTCTGAGGTAGCTCTTCATCAAAGATTCATGTACTTGATCATTGACATTTCTATCTCCTGGTTAGATGACCAAATTCAATCTTCTCGGATGACGTCTTTCCCTTCTTCTAAGGTTCCTTTCTATATAATATGGGTCTCCTGTTTTCCCACCTCCCACCCCTGTAACTCCTTGCATCATTTCTCCCATTTATATTATCAAATCCATTTAAAAAATAATCATGGAAGCATGCATTCTTGTATTGATCAATTGACATGTTTATTTCATTGCGTCTATATGATATTTCTCATGATAGATTAGCTACACTTAGATTAAATTTGCATGTTTTTATTTTTCTGTTAATTTCATGGCCTAACATATTAGCATGTGCGATCACGAGATGTTGCGAAAGCATGTTGCCTCGTGTTTCTTTCCATTTATTATATGTGTAGGTGACAGGTCTATGGTAACCAAGAGATTGCTGGAGTTCTCGTGACCTCTCGTTCGAGCAGCTTCACCCACTTCTTTCGAGAGGTCACATCCCAGTTGAAGCCAGATGTTACCCACCACTTGGGTTCCTTGCCCATCTGCCTTGATCATATGTAGGGTGAGCATAGGGTGAGTGTTGAGAGCCATGGGCCTCCACAACAACAGATAACACTCCATGGATCCTCACAACCATTCAAAGATTGCTTGTGGTTCACTTATTGGATGAGGAGGATGCATTTGATTCATCATGCCCAGTTGGCCCTCTACACCATACACTTGGCAGATGAGATGATGTGGCATCACCTACACCATCATCCTAGTCCTACATGCATCTTCGATTTGTTTGGAGACCCATGAGGACACTTGTGTGCCCCCACATGTCATTTGGAGTACCACAAGTTATTACAAGGGGCCAACCCCTTGCCCACTGCATTTGAGGGTCCTATTCTTCATTGTGGCATCCATGGACCTCATTAGGCCTCTTAGAGGGCCCTACGACGTGCATAGATTATTATTTGACTTCTTGAGAGGCTTACTTTTCATTTATGAGCTAGTTTGGTGGGCTTGTAACCAAAAGTTGTACTATTAGCACATTATTTTTTTTTGGGGGCTTATGTAGGCCAAGGAGGCTAATTCAAACCCGTAAGTTGTGTATAAGTAGGAGTGAGATGAATTCATTTCTCATCATCACTTTGGTTTGGATCACTTATCTCTCTTGACATTTTCAGACATTTTTTCTAAGGATGAATTGAAGACTTATGGATGAGTTTTGATGTATGGATATTGGTCTATCTTCTCTTAGAGCTTCTTTATTGTCAGTTGTGAATGGTTGGATATACTCTATTACATGTAAGTACGTGGTTTTGATGTTATTCTTGTTTACTTTTGTCATATATGTTGGATTGGGATTTTTGCTGTTTTAGGATATAATTGCTGCATGCTTTTACTGTTTAATATTGTACAATTTGTCTCTATTATATCATTTCCTTCAATGTATAAAAGTTGTAAGGTTGCTTCTTTTTGACCTAGAAGGCAAATGAAATGATCGTGAAGTCCTCCTTGACTAGAAACCAAGAAATCCTACTCTTACTCAACATAGACTCCATTCTCCCAAAGATTAAGGCACTAATCTACCAAGAGTGTTCATTAATATCCATATTTTCTCACATCCTTCCGGGACTAGCCACATTGGGGTACATAGGGCATCAATTTCCCGCCAAGCTAGCCATCAAAATAATTCGATCTCCTAGGATTTCTTGCGCTAGCCTTTCCTCTAACTCTCCCCCAATTTTGAAGCCATTCTGATGGTGGAGTTGGGAGAAAAGTCAAGCCCTAGTTTCGAGATCAATACTTGCCCTGCCATCCCCAAGGCTAGGGCCTCATAGGGTCAAGTCAACATCTTCAAGTGAATTTCTTATCTTGATCCTTTCCCCCACCTTGTCTAGGGTAAGAATATCATTGGTTGCTTCATACCTTCCTCATATCCTAGACTGGGTCCACTTGGCCCCGAGTGGTCCTGCTCCTTCAAAAGACCATTCTTCAAGAACCATTCAGGATACCAATTCTAACAAGGATTTTAGGGATTGGGGAACTCCTTTACAAGCCTATTCCCATAAACCTAACCTTGAAAATCCTCTTACTTTCCCTAGAAATACATAACACCTTGCTTAGAAAGCAAGCAAGCTCCATCCTTCAAACTTTTCTGGGAAAGGGTTTGGGTCACTCATATCCATTGACTTATCATTCATTAGTGGCTCCATATATATCGGGTCTTCTTCCATCGGTGAAGTTTCATAAATAGAAGGGAGCCTTAGCTGAGGTGACAATGGACTAAGTCGCCATTTGTTGCCCTTGGCCTAGCATTTGCCCTTTAGGGATCCCCTTTAGGTCCCTTGCTAGTTTGAGTGGTAACATGGTCCATGGTTGATAAGCTCATTTACTCTATTTCCCTAATGACTTGTTGTACTGGAAGGCTAGGAGACGCATTAGATCTTATGCAGGATTCCAGATGGTTTCCATCTTGGTTTGGTGTCCTTATACGGGGTGCTAATCCTCCATAAGGCTACATTGACACATGTAGGGTGTGTGTTGAGAGCGATGGGCCTCCACAATAGTATACAACACTCCATGAATCCCCGAGGATTGTTAGAGATACTCCCATTGGACAAGGAAGATGCACCTGGTTCATCTTTGCCCAACCGCCCCCACACCCATTGGGAGCACCATAGGTTTACTGTTTGGAGAACAAGGGGCCAACCCCTTCTCCATCACTTTTGAGGGTCCTAGTCTTCATTATGGCACCCATGGACCTCATTAGGCCTCATAGAGGGCCCTACAACATGCATAGATTATTATTTGATTTCTTGAGAGGCTTATTCTTTCATTTGTGAGCTAGTTTGGTGGTCTTGTCACCAAAAGTTAGATTATTAGAATATTATTTTAGTTTTGGGGCTTATGTAGGCCAATTCAAACTTCTCATTTGTGTATAAATACAAGTGAGATGAGTTCATTTTCTCATCATCACTTTGGATTGGATCTCTTCTTTCTCTTGAGAATTTTGCACTTTTTCTTAGAGGATGAATTGGAGCTTTATGGATGAATTTTGATGTGTGGATTTGGTATATCTTATCGTTGAGCTTCTCTATTGTCAAATTGTGGATGGTTGGATATGTTCTATTACATGTAAGTACATGTTTTTAATGTTATTCTTGTTTTACTTTGTCATATACATTGGACTAGGATTTTCGCTATTTTTAGTGCTAATTGCTGCATGCATTTACGGCTTAAATTGTGGAATTTTGTCTCTATATAGCATCTCTCAATGTATTGGCCATGTAATGTGAATGAAATCTCTTAGGGGTAATTCTATCGATGAATTTATCTTGATAAGCCATCACCTTTTGCACATTGAAGTATAAAAGCTACAAATTTGCTTCTCTTTGACCTAGAAGGCTAGCGAAGCAGTCTTTAGGCCTCCTTGACTAAGAACCAAAGGTCCTCACTCATATTTATCATAGACTCCATTCTCTCAAGATGCATTAATCTACCAAGAGGTGGCACCTAAAATCAGCTTCTTTTCACATTTTCCTAGATCTAGCCAAGTTGGGTCACCCAGGGCATCATTTTCTCGGTGAACTAGCCATCCAAAAGTTCGATCTCCTAGCCTCTTCTGCGCCGGTGTCTCTTCAAGACATCCTCCAATTTTGAAGCCATTCTGACGATGGAGTTGTGAGAAAAGCCAAGCCCTAGCTCCAAGATCAAACTTTGCCCTAGCATCCCCAAGGCTAGTGCCTTATAGGATCAATTCAACATCTTTAGGTGAATATTCCTTCTTTGATCCTTTCCCCTACCTTGCCTAGGTTAAGAGAATCATTGGATGCTAAACTCCATCCTCCTAACCTAGGCTGTGTCCACTTGGTCTCATGTGGTCCCATTCCTTTGAAAAAGCAGTTCTTCAAGAACCATCCGGGATACCAATTTCCATGAGGATTTTAGGGATTGGGAAATTCTTTCACAAGTCATATTCCCCAAACCTAACCCTCAAATCCTCCCATCCTTCTCCTAGAAGACATTGTACCTTGTTTAGAAAGCAAGCAAACTCTATCCTTCAACCTCCTTTGGAAAGGGATCATTTGGGTCACATCATATCCACTTATTGATTTATCCTTCTTCTGTGACTCCAAAATATACTTGGTCTCCTCCCATCGGTGAAAGTTCGTAAAGAGTAGGGAGCATTAGCTGAGGTGATAGTGGTAAGTCCCCATTCGTTGCCTTTGGTCTAGCATTTGTCCTTTAGGTCCCCTGCTAGTTTGAGCGGTAACAGGCATTTGAAGAATTTAAGTGGAAAATTGTCCAAGCCCTAGTACTAGCATTGCTCAACTTGTAGAAGTGTGCTGAAGTAGAAACATATCCAAGAGGGTATACTATGGGTGGACTGTTAATGCTAATGGGGAAACCAATCTACTATCGTCTATATCTTTTTAATCACTACTGTAGTAGTATTGATTGACCCTACTTAAGTAACTTTATGCCTTGAATACCAGTGAAGTATCCTATGATAAGGAACTCTATGCCTTGGTGGTCTATAGCATTATCCATAATAATTGTTGGCACCATAATTGCAAACTCAAAGTGAAAGCAAGATAGGCATTTCAAATGGATGTGATTTTAGCGACAATTTCATGTAGTTCTTGATTTACAAGGCCACTAGCATTAACTTCTGTGAGGTATTTAAGCTCATGGTATGGTCCTTCCATCATGTTGAATCATGAGGTTTGCAAGGATTTCTCTTCCCAGTTTGCCTTAATGTTGGATACACATATGCTCGTGTCATAGACATATACATATCTTAAATCTTTAGAATGGTAAATATATTTTTTATTTTTTTAAAAAGAACAATGACATTATAGAATTGGTACATTTGTATGTCATTGCATAATAGAATGATAAATACAAGATTGTTTCTGGTTAATTTATTTTTATATCTTTTATCTAAAAATACATTTTGCTAGTTGAATAATTTTTTATATTATCAAGAGTTTGAAACATCATGTAATAACAGATTTCTCTCTTAGAAAAGGTAATTATTGCTAATTTTCCATAGTAGTTATTTTTATGTTTATATATTAGAAATATGGTTCTTATTATATACCTAGAGCATACGTTTTCAAATGGTTCACCTACATTATTATTTTGTATATTTTCACATACATAAGATTTGAAAATATTGTGAAAAGATGTTCTGATGGTATTTGTAGTTTACTAAGATTTTAATGTGCATGGCAAGAGTGTTTACCATCTTTTATGTTTTTCTTAGAAGCTTAGCAGGAAATAAGAATAGTACTACATTCTTAACGCAAGAAGATATTTCATGGGTTAGGAAAACAACTTCTTTATGGTTTTAAGAGTCCCATTTACATTAACAATATGAGATTTATTTCTTGCTGTAGGATTTTGAAACTGAAAAAGTTTCAGAGTTCGGAAAGGAGATTAAAAATATTCTTAAAAAAGAACGGCTTGGGGAGAAGGATGCTGATGAACCCGTTGAAAAGGATGAGAATAATGATGCATCAAATGCTCTAGATGATAAAGATCGCTATGATGGGAAAGATCAAAAGAAAGCTAAAAAGGAAGATGATGAGTTGAAAGTGAGTTTTCTATAAACCTTTATAGAAGATATCTTTAGCTTCTATGTGAAAATTATGATTTTTTTTCATTTATAATATTAATTATTATGAAGGTAGACTTAAAATTTTTACTTTGACATATCATAAACAATATGGCTATAAATTTTTATTTTTATATAAACTTCTATCTAAATTATACATTTTCTTTTATATATTTAATATAAACATCTAAACCTTATTGTAATGATAAACTATTTTTTTGACTAAGTTATGTTTGATTAATGTTTGGGATTGTTATTATCTGCTTCTATGCTAGATCAGAGGAACAACGTTATTAGCATGTTGTTCATACAAAGACCTTGCCTTGTAAAGTGTTCTAATTTATTAGAATCTGAAACTATTGTTCTATCCTTGGTTTAAATCAGTATTTAGAATGAATCTACCTATTACCTACCAAACCTACACTTAAATGTTACAATATATTTCGACAAAGTGCAACTCTAGGGGCACTTAAGAAAATTGCTCAATATGACCATGTAACGAACAAAGTTTGTACTCAACAGAATATTTAGAATATTTGGAATATTTAAATATCCATTATGGGAAAAGCAATATATTTATATATTAAAGTTTGAATGTACCAAAGATATAATATGTTACGAATGAGGGTCTGTTTATATACAGGTGCCCTTTCATGAACAATCATGTCTTTTTAAGACATGCCCTTTCATAACTAACTACACTCATTAATTTATTTTTATTTATACATAGTTATGTTCATAACATTGTGTTCCCTTTTAGAAGAGCTTTGTCTTCAAAGCTTATGGATGGAAATGCTTGATATCTTTTTCTGTCTTGTCATGTTTTCTCGTCTTCTCAATTCTAAGAACTGCCATCTTCGATGATACAAAACGATATGAACTTTTGAGCGGGATATATCTTTTGTCTTACTATGAAATGATTGAACAACCCTAAATCAATCTTTTGTGGAATGTTGTGCTTATAGGCCTTCTAAGATGAAATGTTATCATGAGACATGATGGTACTGATATCGATATTCTTTGGAAGATATGTTGATTGTTTTCTTTCTGATTGAAGTTGATGCATTGACTGATTAATGTACTTGTTCTTGTGATTAGGATGCCGATAAGGATTTTTTGTGACTTGCTTTCATTTTAACAGACCTGTAGCATTCTCTTGACTTATTGTTGGCATATGATCTTCATTGCATACTGGTGTTGCTAGTTTAATTACTGTGTCTTCACTTAGAATTCTCATTGTCTCTGCATTTGAGTATGTCTTCACTTGAATTGGACTAGAATCTTTTTGAATAGTGATACCATTTGGATTAATGTTTGTTCCTTTTTTTCAACAAGGACTATTATGTCTAAAGATTTTGATGCGTTTTTTGTGATGAGTTCTTTCAATTTGTTTTCCAATGATTTCTTATCATTTTTAAGTTTCTTAATTTGATTGAGTAGATTCTGATTATGATTTTTTAGATGCAAGAGTTTTTCATCTTTCGATCCAATTTTATTTGGATGTTCAAGCTTCTCATCTTTTAAAACTTTGATTTGTTTTAATAATCTTTGATTAAGGTATTTTAACCCCTTTTTTTAAATATATTGTTTTCCAATGATTTCTTATCATTTTAAAGTTTCTTAATTTGATTGAGTAGATGTTGATTATGATTTTTTAGATGCAAGAGTATTTCATCTTTCAATTCAATTTTTTCAATTTTATTTGGAAGTTTAAGTTTCTCATCTTTTAAAACTCTGATTTGTTTTAATCACATTTGATTAAGGTCTTTTAACCCTTTCTTTTTAAATATATTATTTTCCAATGATTTCGTATTATTTTTAAGTTTCTTAATTTGATTGAGTAGTTTCTGATTATGATTTTTTAGATGCAAGAGTTTTTCATCTTTTCAATTTTATTTGGAAGTTTAAGTTTCTCATCTTTTAAAACTCTGATTTGTTTTAATAACATTTGATTAAGGTCTTTTAACCCTTTCTTTTTAAATATATTATTTTCCAATGATTTCTTATTATTTTTAAGTTTCTTAATTTGATTGAGTAGTTTCTGATTATGATTTTTTAGATGCAAGAGTTTTTCATCTTTCGATTCAATTTTATTTGGATGTTCAAGCTTCTTATCTTTTAAAACTTTGATTTGTTCTAATAACCTTTGATTAAGGTCTTTTAACCCCCTTTTTAAAAATATATTGTTGTTGTATTTTCTTCTCGAGACCTTCCTTTTCTTATTCTATTTTTTGCTTCATATCCTTGGATTTCTAGACCTTCACAAGTAGTTCTTGACCATGGTCCTTAGACAAAAAAATTCCGTGTCCTTCTCTGTTGACTCTTTGTAAAATAGATCTTCAAGATCTTTATATTTATTTTCCAATGCATTGTTTTTATGTTGAAGTTTTGTGAGTTCTCCTCTAATCTTTTTATTTGTGTCTGAGTATTACCTTGATATTCTGTGATAATAAATAATTTTCCACATTTTTTTAAAACTGATTCATATTCAAATTTCGTTTCACAAAGTGGACATTTAGTCCAAAATGTTGACTTATTTATGGAACTCGTAATTCATAGTTTCACATGTCCTTCTTTTTTTGTTAGCAACCTCTTTTTATACTTCTATTACTTTTTCTTATAATGACTCTTTGTAAAATAGATCTTCAAGATCTTTATATTTCTCTTCCAATGCCTTGTTTTTATGTAGAAGTTTTGTGAGTTTTCCTCTAATCTTTTTATTTGTGTCTGAGTATTACCTTGATATTCTTTGATAATAAATAGCTTTCCACATTTTTTGCAATTTTTTAACACTGTTCGATATTCAAATTTCGTTTCACAAAGTGGACATTTAGTCCAAAATGTTGACTTATTTATGGAACTCATAATTCATAGTTTCACATGCCCTTCTTTTTTTGTTAGCAACCTCTTTTATACTTCTAGTACTTTTTCTTATAATGACTCTTTGTAAAATAGATCTTCAAGATCTTTATATTTCTATTCCAATGCCCTCTTTTTATGTAGAAGTTTTGTGAGTTCTCCTCTAATCTTTTTATTTGTGTCTGAGTATTACCTTGATATTCTTTGATAATAAATAATTTTCCACATTTTTTGTAATTTTTTAAAACTGATCGATATTCAAAGTTTGTTTCACAAAGTGGACATTTAGTCCAAAATGTTGACGTATTTATGGAACTCATAATTCATAGTTTCACATGTCCTTCTTTTGTTAGCAACCTCTTTTTATACTTCTATTACTTTTTCTTATAATCACTTTCCATCAAACTTTGAAATTTTATCTATTTATCTATTTTTAATTTTATTTTATAACCTTTTTTTTGACATAGAGGTTGGCACTAGAGAAACTTCAAAATTTTGAAGGTGTGGCTAAAACCTGGACAAAGGCCTAGTGATTAGAAAATACGGCTCTGATATCAATGTAACAAACAAAGCTTGTATTTAGTGGAATAATATCATTATAGGACAAGTAATATATTTATATAAGAATGTTTGAATGTATAGCAAATATGATATGTTACAAATGAGGGCTTGTGTATATACCACCTAGGTAGGGACCCCTTCATTAACAAACACAACGCGTATTTAGTGGAATAATATCATTATAGGACAAGTAATATATTTATAAGAATGTTTGAATGTATAGCAAATATGATATGTTACAAATGATGGCTTGTGTATATACCACCTAGGTAGGTACCCCTTCATGAATGTTCATGTCCTTTTTGGACATGCTCTTTCATAACTTATCACACTTATTAATTTATTATTATTTATACATAATTATGTTCATAACTCCACACAATACTTCCTCTCTCTTTAGATTGGTTCTCTTTCGGCACAAGAGTGAAAACCCTAGAAAATCTAAAATGGGGGGTGGAATTTACCGAGACTAATGCCTATCCATTTGTGTTATGGAGTCAAGAACAATGAAGAAGAGGGCTGGAATATGATGAAAAAATGTAGCTAAGATATTAAAAATATTCTCTAACCACATGGATCTTCAATATGCAAAAACTTAAATGAGGTCCTTTGATGCACCTCTCAACAATTACAAAGCAACCAAGTAATAATGTGCAACCGTGAAGTAGAAAAGTACAACAATGGTCTCTCAACATGCAGAAATCACAATAGAATATCTGTTGACCACTACATGTCAACTACCCTTAGCAGTACACCCCCTTTTCTTCGCAAAAGGGTAGCGCTTGATTGACGTGTCCGTGCCATTCGATAGTCATCGTCGACCTTATCATATTATGTTGTAAGTCAGCATGTGTGAATTATAAATAATCTTAGCAGAGCTGAGTCATGTATGAAAATTGCCTAGGTGGACCTGATTTTCTAGTGATAATATACGTTCCGGAAGGTTTTTTGTCTCACCGATCCATGATCGGCAGAGTTTTCCTTCAGCATAACCCCAAAGCCGGAATGAATTTCGTCATTAGAATCTTAGGGGGATCCTAGTGCGTTGATCTGCTAGATTATAGTTGGTCACAGAACTGGGTGATCTATGAGACTCTATGTCAAATGGGATTTCCCCCTTGAGATGTAAAAAAGTCATGATGTAAAGTGTCTTAAGGGTTAGAAAATGTTTTTCCCCTCATAATTTCTAAGTCCTAGGTCCTAGGTGATTTTTCTAAAGGCTAAGTTCGAGGATCCATTTAAAAATCAACATAAAAAAATTGGAAAAAATAAAACAATTAAAGAAAATAATAATAAAGAAATAAATAATTAAAAAAATTAAAAATAATAATAAAATTTAAAAATATAAAATAATTAAAAAAATAAAATAAAATAAAATTTTAAAAAATAATAAATAATAAGAAGTCAAATGTTTTGAGTAAATAAATGCAGAATTTCAATTTTTAATATACTAAAATGCATTTAAAAATTCGACGGATGAGATTAAAAGATATCTTGATCCTCATCAACGGTCGAGATCATTTTGACATGGATCACTCGAACTAGCTGTTGGGAATTTTTCCTTTAAATAGAGTGCTAGGGGTCATTTGAGATCAGATTAGATCTGAGAGTCTGGCGCTAAAGAAAGCTCTCTTGTAGTCATTTTTGTGCATTAAAGAAAGATTTTGGGGTTAAAAATCTTGCTGGTGTTACTCTTCTGGAAATGTTGTAAGATCTTTTATTCTTTCTGCATAATTTTATTTTCATCTATTGATTTTAGCTTGATGAAGATTGATTCAGGCACAGGTATCTTGTCTGATCTCTAGGGTTTGAATGATAGTTTAGATTTTGAAATATAATGGCAGGTATCTCCATTTTATTTGGATTTCACTATCGTTTTTTCCCTCTATGTTAATAGTTGATTTTAAGCTGTGCAAGAAATCTTAGTTTTGAGTTTACTCGGCGTTAGGGGAAGTTCTCGGCTGAACCAGCCAACTCCCGGATTGTGTTTTCTGAAGAGCCTAGCTAGTTTTTAATCCCGAGCTTATCATCTGAATTTTTTTTAATGAATGCATGAAGGGTTTTCTGAAGTATCTCACATTAAAATTTAAATTCTGAAAATATTTATGTGGCATAACGAGAAATCTGGCTATTTTAGAGTCTGCAGTTTGTGAATATTGTAATTATTTAGTTAGGGTTTTCAGTTTCGTTTCTTGCACATTATCTTTGGGTGTTCTGTTTTGCCATTACAGGTTGCAGGTTACAGGTCTGAGGAGAAATTTTTGTTTGAAGCCAGATCTAGGCCTTGGAGGGTAAGATCTGGCCTCAGGATCAGTTCTTGCAAGTTTTTTGCTAAAGAAATTCGAGATCCTCCAAGCTATATGTTTGCTGGGGTTTCATTTAAAATTGATTTCCAAAAACCAGCAATCTTGCATTCCAAGGGTTTTAAAATCATCCATTTTCAGATCTAATTTTTTTTTATGAGGGTTTCAATAAATCTGAAGGAGAGCGAGTTAAAAATTTTGTCAAGATTTTTGGAAAATATATAAAGCTCCTATCACTCTACTGCAAATCAAATCCCTGTCTCATCACAGCTCCATTTCCACATTTCTTTTCAGCATTACTTCCTACAGATTCCTTTCACGTTGCTCCAGCACCTGCAAACAAAATGAAAATTAAATTAAAAAAAAAAAAATTTAAAA
>APFE030370870.1:0-31704 GCA_000404065.3 Pinus taeda
ACTAAATTCAGGAATTTTTAACTAGATGATAAGATTATTTAATTATTACAAGTATCAAGCACAATAAACGCATGGCCACATTGAATTCATGATTATATCTCAATGCGTCAATTGATATGTCACGTGGATCCACCATCCAGGTGGGATTGGGAATAAAGGCATACTTTCCTCGCTGAAAAAGAAAAGAAAAGACTTTGAACCGGCGTAATTGGTGACGAGGTTCCACTATCCACATCAGGTAGTTAGTTGATATTTGTGTTACGTGGATCCACCCTCCACGTGTGATTGGGAGTAAAGGCATAATTTCCTCATAGGGAAAAGGTGTAAGTGGTGACCTGGCCCCACAGTCCACATCAAATAAAAGAAATCGACTCTGTTTTGGTGAGAGCACAGAACCAGTAGACCTCTTAGCATTTAACGTTGGTTGTGGGTTCGATTTTCATCGCTAGCGAAATAGACCTTCCTACCATCGAACCAAGTGAGTCGATTTTCATACTTTCTAATGTACCGTGTTTACCGACACTGGCTAGGCTAGAGTAGGACCCTACATTCCAAGTCAATAAACGAGAGTCTATTAATTCATAATATTTGACTAAGTTTAGTTTAATTTAAACCAATCTAAATATTTTATTTATTTATTCAAACTTTGATCTATTAAATACGAGTGATATATAAGTTGATCCCACTCAGCACACCGTCCATATTTATTAAATACAAGTGATATATAAGTTGAAGTTGATCCCACTCAGCACACCGTCCATATTTCATAAATCATATGAACTTAGAGTTGAAGAGATAGAAACCCGATGGACAGACCACAAACTCAGTTACACATAATTTTTTCTTTATGTAATGGCAGAATCCTACTACCTAGCAAATCTAATGGCAGTCCTGAAGTTGAAGTTCACTAGTACGCAAGGAAAATGCTCTTACACAGCTCTTTATAGAGGTTGAGGTATTCAAATAGGAGAAACATGAATCTCCAGTGCATAAATGAACAAGGATTTGGGAAAGGAAACAAAACTAGAGATAATTGGTTGTAAATTTAACCACCGCTTCGACATACAAAAATGTCCAACAAATACAAGCCTAATGGACAGACAAAAAACTGAACTCCATATAAGTTTTTTAATCCTACCACCTAGAAAGTTTGTCTGAACTCCATATAAGTTTTTTAATCCTACCACCTAGAAAGTTTAAGGACAAACCTAAAGTTCAATAAGGCTAAGAGCAAAACCACTGAGAGAACTGTATATAGAAGGTCTGGGGTAGTCAATTAAGAGAAACAAGAATTTCTGCTCTGCTACATAATAAATATACAGAGATCTGGAAAAGTGAACAAAACCAAAAAATCAATGGTTAAAAAATCAATGCTTTGACTGAATAAATGTTTAAAATCATCATATCTACCTATACCCAAAAACCCTCAACCCCCGTTCCAGTAAAAGAAACTGAAATTCGGATACTTCTTTAAATACATACATAAATAAATAAAGATTGGATTAACCGAAAATAAAATTGATGTGCTTCTTTAAATTACATCTAATACCATGGTGAAATATGCTAAACAATTCCCGATTCTGACAAATCTTCGCCCCCATAATGCAGTGAATCAGAATCCATAATTAACTATTCCCTTCGCGCAGTTCCTTATCCAATTGATCCGGTTGAAGTTATGGTTCCGGAGCTATTTACATACAAATAAAGATCCAAATCCAATTGACTAAGAACCAACCAAAAGTAGTAGTTTAACCAACAGAGCTTTCAGAAGTGCTCGTTCCGATGGGTGTGTTCCTTCCCTTCATTTCGTTATAAGAAAAGAGAGAACCCATTTATTATGATCTAATGCCGGGTCAAAGGTAAAAGGCTTAACGATGGCGGTCAACTGCTCGATTGGATCAACTTCTACTGCAGGTTCAATAAGATCAATGGGTGGATGGCGGTCAACTGCTCGATTGGATCAACTTCTACTGCAGGTTCAATAAGATCAATGGGTGGATGGCGGTCAACTGCTCGATTGGATCAACTTCTACTGCAGATTCAATAAGATCAATGGGTGGAGGTATGTTTACCTTATGATTAGGGCAGGTTATTCCGTTAACTACACCTTAGTGCGCTCCACTGGCTTTGCGGAACTTCTCTCTAATTGGACTCTTAACTCTCTGTTTTGGTGCTCGGGTAATTGCCGCGGGGATGGGAGTAGTAAGGAGTTTGGGCGTAAAGACAAAACCTCGGGACCTACAGAGTTCCACGATTATGATTCCGATTCCATAATCAGTGCAACAAATAACCCAAACGATCTCATGAGTAGCGAAACTGAGTCTATGACAAGAAACAATTTCTAAGTGTTTCTCGCGCTCCTACCTCCAGATAAATAGCCCTATAGAAATGAATTTTATTTTATTTGGGAATGTGGATACCCTGGTTTCTTGAATTTCAAAACAACTAACCCAGTTTAATCTTTGTTCAGGGAACCTGTAAATCTCTTTGGAGTCTAATTATTTAGAAAAGAATCACACAATAATCTTAAACCTGATTTATTAATTGATTTCGGTAAAAATTCACATCGTTGCTTTTTTGAGATTGAACAAAAATTCTAAATCTAATAGCCAGATGGATAATTGAAGTCTTCGGAAGGCACCTGAGAAAGATATTGCTCCAGAGCAACAGTGCACACCCGATCCTTTGCACACGATGCTCTCCACATTGTATACTCAGCAAAGTCGTTGAAAGCAAGAAATGAACAAACAGAGCACCTTAGCAATTTTGAAAATAATTAGTCAATTGTTGTTCACAAATAAATCAATTCAATTGTTGTTCACAAAGAAATCAAATCGACAAACTCCACGGTACCTTGAAAATCTAGCTCTGTAGTTCACTCAGCGCTTTGCACCCTAAGTGCTCTGCTCTTGAACCTGAAATCAACTCATTGCTTTGCACCCTAAGTGCTCTGCTCTTGAACCTGAAATCAACTCAGCGCTTTGCACCCTAAGTGCTCTGCTCTTGAACCTGAAATCAAGAAATTAAAAACAAACAAAAAACTATTAGTGCAGAAACATTTACAAATAACAAATGAATTGCTGAAACCAAACCCAAAAACATTAAAGGATAACCATTAATATGAATAAATTAAAGCGCAGATCTCCCACACCTCATCTATCCATTCAAAAAAGGAATGGAGATTGCGTTGGCCAATTTGTTTCATCGAAATCCTCTGTTTCAGAAAAGTTTTCCTCTGTTCTGCGCTCGCCCCAGGTGGTTAATTTCACACCAACAACCACATGTAAAAACAACAATAACAACAACACAGGCTGCACAAACATTAAAAAAAAAAATTTAACAAAAACAAAGGCAGCACAAGCTTACAAAATAACCGGCATATCCAACAAAGAACAAACACATAGACAGAAAAAAGGGAGCACTCCATATATTCAATCATAACACACCACACAGAGGAGATCAAGAAAAACAGACGGCACAGAATCAACGTTAATTGCACTCTCTCTGTGTATATATATATATATATAACGCCATGCCATCTTTTCTCTCTCAATCTAGAAAAACAGACGGCACAGAATCAACGTTAATTGCACTCTCTCTGTGTATATATATATATAACGCCATGCCATCTTTTCTCTCTCGATCGATCTTTTCTTTAGACAACGGTCATGTTTTAGGAATCCTCGACCATCAAGATTCTTGAAATTTGATTTCACAAAAGCATAGCGTGGAAAAGGCGGTTCAAGATTATGGAAAATTGATTTCTCAAAAAGCTAGTGTGGAAAAGGCGGTTTCGTTCTTCCAAAAGCGGTTCTTCCAATCAAAGTGGCTTACTATTTACACTAAAGTTCACGGTATATGGTTTTGGAGATCGGATACGCCCAGGCCCAAGGCGGAGGTGGGAATTATGAAAGTAATCAAGTTGCCTACTTACAAATCTTTGTACGTACCCAGATTGACAATGTGCCTGCCTAAGAACCCGTAAACATCAATCTTTTCTTTGTCAAATGCGTTTCCATATCATATCAGCAAAAAATAGAACTCATAACAACCACAAGTAGAAGGCAACGTGGGTTGAAGCTTTTAAGCAGCCAACGGCGATTCAAAAATTAAAATCGCTATCAAATTTAAATTTTACTTTAGAAGTTGTCTGCAAATTTATCTTCAGGTCTAAATTAGTTGGAATTTGGTGGGTAGTTAAACAGGATAATGTTGTTCAAACCGAACTTCCCATTTTCATTCAAAGCAGTCATGTCCGTAGCACCATTTACCTAAACTTATCCAAAGCAGTCATGACACGTATCACCATTTGGCAACCCTTATCCCGATTGCACATTCGCACAACCTGCTTGCGTGGCAGTATGGGCCCACCTCTCCGTCTCCGTTCACCTTATAAATGGTATATGGTTTTGGAGATCTCACATTAAAGTTCACTTTAAAAAATGAGAAATTACAAAAAGATATATTGTTTCAAATAAATTATATAAAAAGATATTTAAGAAATTCTGGAAAGATGCATGGTTTTGATGTCATAGTGTCAATTCATTATATGTGAATCAGAAATGATAAAATTAGAATCTCGTCCAAAATGTTAGTTTAAATCTTTTGTTGTAAATTATTTTTATTTTAATATTTGGAGTGGTACGTTTATATTTATATTTATTCTTTGATATTTTTTAAAATTTAGTATAAAATAATTTTTTGTTTAATAGAAATGAGATTGATATTTTTAATAATTAATAAATATTATTATAGCTATTATATGTGGGTCAGTATTGACATTTATTATTTATGTAAAGCAAGTTTTATTATTTATGTAAAGAAAGTTTTAAGTGATATTGTTTATTTTATTTTTTTTATTAAATAAAATTATTAATGAGAATATATTTACTAATAAATTATTATTTTTTAGATCATATTTATATATAGTAGTTTAATTAAATGTTTTGATTTCTATAATATTTATGTGTATATTTTTTATAGGTTGATTTTCAATAAGTACATTTTTACTTATTTATTTGGTATTTAAATCTTGTTTTCTAGTGAAAAAGGCGTTTTAAATATTTTTTTTCTTACAATTTGTTATAAAGAATGTCTCCAAGTGACATATGTTTAAGCATGTCATCAATGAACCATAAATGGGAATAAAGAAAGGCTTTTGTAGTAGTCATCCCACCTATACATCTCCTACTTCAAACCTCGCTAGGATTTTCCCCACAAGGCAAAAGAAGCTTGTCATTGGCTAGGAAAAAGTGAGGTGGTAGTTTTGATTGGGTGTAGAGTAAAACAGAGATGCCTCCAAAGAATTTGTCATAAAATGTTTAGCAAAGGCAGTACAATGTTCTAATTCACCAATCAAGAGTCAAATTCAATGTCCAAAAATAACGGTGTTATTGTGTTGTATTTTATTTCTTGCTTAGTCTCTTATTTCCACATAATATTTAATTAGGTGAAGGTTGCAGTGCATGTATTTCGATATTTGTTGTAGGAAACTGCAAGTAATTTGTTTGAAGGAATTTAGCAAATAGGAGAAATATCATCAGTTGTTGCAGTAGGAATTTTGGTTTAGGAATTTTCACATCAACTCATCTATGTTCATCTCTATTGAACACTCTCAAATATAAAAGAAGAAGAACTTTCAATATAGGCATATCGGGCTCTGTGGGATTGCTTCAAACCATATAGTGTTTTCTTCAACCCGCAAACACGAGTCTTCATGTCCTTCACTTCAAATCCCTTAGGCTGCTCAACATATACTTCTTCTTGTAGTATGCCATGAAGAAATGTCATATTTACAATAGGAGGGATGTCACTTATCCTATGAGGTAAGGATCACACCTATCCCACTGTGTGATGACAACAGGAGGGATACCACTTACCATAAATGGTAAGGATCACGCCTATCCTATTGCCTTTTGATCTTCCCAACTTGACCCTTAAGAGTCAATGGTAGAACACCTGCATCTCTAACTTGAGTGGGATGCCACTTACCATATATGGTAAGAATCATGCCTAACTCAAGCAGTCGACACCCATTGTCCAGATGAGCGGGAAACTAGATGCCAACTAGGTTGTCCTCCATTAATACTATCCAGAGTTCCCTCAACCCCAGGAGCTCTAAGGCTCAATTCCTCACCCTAGGAGCTCATACAAGGGTGAATATCATAGCTCAGTGTCTTCGATCAGCTGGGACCCTTACCTGGGAGGGTCACATCCATTAGTCCAAGCTTCTCTCTAAAGACCTAGAAGTTCCCTTTCAAAAAATCCTTGGTAAGTGTATTTGTTATCTGCTCATCAGTCAAAATGTGATGGAGTCTCACAACTCCTCTCTACAACATGTTTCGAATGCAGTGATACCTTATCTCAATATGCTTAGACTTGTCATGAAATATGGGATTCTCTGCCATTCGAATCCCACTCTTGTTGTCACAGTATATGATTGTCGTATCCAGAATCTGCTCAAATAGCTCTCCAAAGAGCTTTCTCAACCAAACTACCTCACAACAAGCCATGCTAGTAGCAATGTACTCTGCCTCAATCATGCTTAAAGCCACAAATTTTGTTTCCCGCTCATCCAATATATCATCGTAGACCCCAGACTAAAGTAGCACCTTGATGTGATTTTCCTATCAATAACATTTCTAGTCCAGTCAACATCAGTGTAATGATGAATTTGTACATCTCCAACATTATATATTCGACCAAGATTAATTGTCCCATGAAAATATCTCAGTACGTGTTTGGCAACAACCCAATATGCATGGAGGGGCTCGGTCATGAATTGACTTAAAGTGTTCATTGCAAAGCATATGTATAGACGAGTGTCCACAAGGAACAGTAATGCCCCAGTTAATTGTCACTACTCGAAAGGGTCTGCCAAGTCAGTTCCAACAACGTCTCCACATAACTTCTTGAAGTTTATCTCCATTGGGGTGGTCAAGGCTTTGAATTTTTTCATTCCAAATCTTTCCAATAACTTCACAACATATTTTCATTAAGAATGGAAAAATCTCTCCAGGTGTCTACAAAACCTCTACTCCCACGAAGTAATGCATCATACCAAGATCACTCATTTCAAACTCAGAGGCCAACTCCCTCTTACACTCGAGCATCAAGGACTCACTACCTATCAAGAATAGATCATCAACACATAAAACTGAAATCAAAGGGATACCTTAGAACACTTTGAAGTAGAGGTTCAAATCAACACTTCTTCTTGTGAATCCAAGCTTCACCAATTAACGTTCAATATAGGCATATCGGGCTCTGTGGGATTGCTTCAAACCATATAGTGTTTTCTTCAACCTGCAAACACGAGTCTTCATGTCCTTCACTTCAAATCCCTTAGGCTGCTCAACATATACTTCTTCTTGTAGTATGCCATGAAGAAATGTCATATTTACATCCATCTGTTGAAGAGTCCATACTTGACTAGTAGCAAGGGCAACAATTGATCTAATAATAGTGTAGTAGGCAATGGGAGCAAATATATTGTCATAGTCTTCTCCCTCTTTTTGGGAGAAACCTCAAGCCACAAACCTTGATTTGTACTTCTTAATGCTTCCATCAACTCTATGCTTGATCTTATATATCTATTTTGAAGTTACGATAGACATTTTCCTTAGGTCTTGACACAACATCCCATACATTATTCTTCATAATCGATTCATATTCTTTGAACATGGCATCCTTCCAAACGTGTTCTTTCATAACTTATTCAAAGGTAAAAGGCTCATCCTGGATCATAGTGCTCATAGCTACAATGTATCCCTTATATCGACATGGCTTCTTACTTTCTCTAAAGGCCCTTTTGGCAAGAACATATCTCTCAGTATATTGTAAAGTATCACGAAGCCATAATGGTCTCTTCTTGGCAAGGGGACCACTTGGAGGAGGATCCAAGGGGTCCATAGGCTCCATGGGATCATAATCAATGTCCTTCTAATATTTTGGCATAGAAGGACCTTCTAATATGTTCATATCATCATATTTCTTCTTAGTAGGAGAAGGTGGAGGAAGGTCCCTTGCTTTTCCAAGGGAAGCATCTTGATCGAAAGTTACATCCATGTTAAACTCGATCTTCCTTCGACCAAATATGTATATTCTAAATGCTTTAGAATTTTCATAGTAACCAACAAATGTACCAATTTATTTATGGTGGCTTCCAACTTGTTCCTCTTGTCCTTTGACACATGGAAATATAGGGGGAAACCAAATATCAGGAGATGTCCAATGTCAGGTTTCACACTTGTGAATACTTCTTTAGGAGTCTTGTTGTCTAATGCTTGATGAGGAACCTAGTTTTGAAAACATATACTATTGTATTTATACCTTATCCCCATAGGAATTTCAACAACTTTTGATTATGCAGCATAGCTCGGGAAGTGTCAACGATGGACTTGTTCTTTCTTTTGGTCACTCCATTATGCTCAGGATTATAAGGTACAATGATTTCCTTCTTGATACCTTCCTTCTTGCAGAAGTCAATGAATTTATCTGAAATGTACTCTCCACCATTATCAAACTTGAAGATTTTGATTTTCTTCCTTTTTTGATTCTCTATCAATGCATTGAACTCCTTAAACATATCAAAAGCCTCATACTTATGCTTCAAATAGTATATTCATGTCTTCCTGGAGAAGTCGTCAATAAATATTATATAGTAGAGTTTTCCACCAAAAGAGTGTAAAGGCATTGGTCTACATAGGTCAGAATGAATGAGTTGAAGAATATCATTGGTCTTGTTCCTATTAGAGGGGTATAGTCCCCTTGTCTTCTTTCCACTGTCACATCCCGGACATACTCCATCGTGATTGGCTTGAAAATTAGGCATCCCATAAACTAACTTCTTCAGTTTCGGTAGATCTTCATAATGTAGATGTGCCAACCTTCAGTGCCATATCTCACTTTGATGATTAGTTTTGTGGACCATTGCTAGCATAGGTCTTCCCTTAACTCTATAAAGTCCTTCAACTCTAGATCCCAAGGTAAAAGCATACCTCATGTGCAACTACATAGGCCATGTGAGGAATTTTCCTTTGATGAAAGCTACTATCATACCCTTGTCTTCCATAGCACAAATAGATACCAAGTTCTTCTTTAATCCTGTAACGTACATCACATCATGAAGAAGAATGGATTCACTAGAGTCCAAATGAAATTTGATGGAACCAAAACCCTTCACAGGATGAGTAGAGTTGTCTCCAAGAATGAATTTCAGACTTGTCTCCTTCTCCACTAGGTTAGAGAAGACTTCCTTGTACCCAGATAAATGTCCAAAAGCCCCACTATCTACCAACCAACTATGATACGAATCCAAAGGGAAAGAACTAGAAAGAGCATAAATAACAATATATTTAGATTGACTAGAAGTTGCATTTCATACTTGGAGTTCCTTCATAGTCATCTAGAGTATCTATTTTCCTTCTATCATCCCTTATTCTTCTATCATCTCCTATTCTTTGATCATCACATGTTATTCTATTGTTTAACATGTTATTGTTGAAGCCACGATTGTTGTTGTAATTGGACCTTGAAGCATCTCTCTTCTTCGGGTAGTCTCAAGCATAGTGACCATGCTTGTAACAGTTGTATCATTTAATATCCCTTAACCTTTTATTAGAGCCCTTTGATTCAAGAGGAGACCTTCTTGAACCAGATGTTCTTCCCCTTCCTTTCCTCTTTTTGTTTTGAGTGGCAAATGCAGAGGGCTCTCCTTCTTCATGCTTTTGAATTCTTCCTCTAGCAATCATCATGGCCTCTTCTTGAGTGCATTTCCGAACGAGCTCATCAAATGATGGAAGAACATTATTGTTGCTTAAAGTAGTAATGAAAATTTCCCAAATAGGAGGAAGACCTTGAAGAGTCACCACCACTAGCTCTCTGTCCGATATTTGTTCACCAACAAATTGCAATTGATCCCTTAGGCAGAATACTCTCATGATATAGGATTGCACATATTCCCCTTTGTTCATCTTCATTTCTTTGAGTTGATTTTTCAAAGATAAGATATGATTCAATTTGTTGAAACATTCTAACCAACTTGCCATAAATATCCTTATGCTTCTTCAAGATACCAACATAAACAAGAAAATGATCTTGCAAATCATCAATGAAAAATTCTAGGCTTTGGGCTCACCTTTCTTGTATTTGGATTTGATAACAACAGAAGCATTTGATGGAGACTCGGGTACCTTTCCTTTCACATATTCCAAAACAACATTGTCATCTAGTATAACTTTCAACCTGATCTCCCAAGTAACAAAGTTAGACAAGTCACCCAACTTCTCATTATCCTTGAATTAAGAGGTAGACATCTTGACCAAATCAAATAGTCTCCTTCAACTTCTTTTAAGAATGATTTCTCTTGTCTCTTGTCTTCACCTTAGCTTTGGTACAATGTTAATTTTCCACTGTTTTATGTCGTTACAATCACTTTAGACCAATTATTTTCTTTAAATTAGTTCAACACAATTTAATCTTCCAATGACCAATAGAAATTGTAGATAGAACAATAAATGCAATAGACAATAGAATACAATCAAGAGCAATAAGGGACACAAGGATTTGGTCAAAGACCGGGGAAAATCCCACAACAGGGATAACCCTTTCAAATTCTTCTTCTTATTAGATTATCATAAAATATTTAGAAAAGAGAGTAAAATATTTCAATTCACCAAGCGTCAAAGTCAATCCCAAAGCCAACCAAACAATATCCAATAGATGATCCTTATAGACAAATCTTTCCAAAGTCAAAATCTTTGAAGTATGTGGTTAACGACCAACAAAATTTAGGTCCAGATAGCAGTTACATGGACCCAATAATAGTGAGTGCGGCTGAAACTCTCCAGCCATAGGGAATACCCTATCAAGCAAGCGGTTGCAGCCAAGATGTCCACGAACCAACCATGTGGCTCTAGAACAATATCTTCTTTTTTCACATGTGAGCTTTGACCCTGCAATTTCAGACTTGTACAAACCAATTTCATGAACCAATTTCGGACCTGTACGAACCAATCCAAAGAAGAGGGAGAAGAAGATGCTTGATGATGATATCGAAATGAGGTTAACTTGTCTTGTATTTATATGCTTCCAAGGGTGTCCAATTTCCCTTAAAGTTGACTTGTACTTTTGTGCACATGTGGGTTTCCTCCTTTAAAATACATTTTTCCTTAACCAAATTAAATCCTTCCAAAGGCTATGAGGGGTCTTTCTTAACGAGGAAGACTATTCAAAGGAGAGAATTTGTCCCTCAGGTTCCAAATTAACAATTACTAGATCAAGGTTGTCAGTATGTTCATGGGGATACTATAAAAATGGTTTTATGGCTGTTGTTTTGCATGTGGGTAGGCTTTGGCACCCATTTCAAGTCGTTTAATTGATGAAAGCATGTCGATCTTGTTAGGTAAACTTGACTCGTGATAGAGTCAAAGGAGGTTAAACAGTAATGGTTTTGGGGCACATGGTATTATGCACCCATGGTATTCTTCCCGTGGTATTATATGTAATGGAGCCTATAAAATGCTCGAAGGACTTCATTGTAATGCAAAGGCTTGGAGGTGAGCGGTGAAGGCTCACTTGGCCGGATTGGCCAGGGTTTTGGACAAGGATAATGAAATTTCATTATGATCAGGTTTTTCCCAGATTTGGGGTTTTCCCAAATAAACATGTGTGTTTATGTGTTTATGGTTGCTGCTGGTTATTTTTATATTTTTTCATCTCGGTAAATCTCAATATTAATTTATGTTCTTTGGTAAATTTCTGAACAATTGGTATCAGATCCATGGTTGAGGCTTTGGGCTTTGAATGTACGCCTTCAGTGAAGGATTTATTTTAGCCCAATGGATAAAAGGATCAGCCCAGAAGTTTGTTGTTATTGTTCGTGAGATCACCGTTGAAAATGGTTAAAGAGATAATTGAATTTAGATTTGGTATGAATATGGATCAATGATGTGGTCAGGGCCTGCGTTGAAGGACTGAGACAGGCCATCGAGCTTCAGATCTGATCAATTGGATTTCTACATGCCTAATTGCTTAATCAGATATGTATCATTTGTTGGATTGATTTCACATGAAGAAGTTGAAGGACGAGAAGCGTTGGCAACAAAGCCAAGGAAGGCAGCAAAGAAACAAAACAAAGATGCCCACAATTGAGAGAAGATGGGTCAGAAGAGCAGCAGCAATAAACAAAAAAAAAATAATGAAGTCAAAATTATTACATGTAAATGGGCATAATACTGTAAGAATTGGTAAGGCATGTGTACCCTTGGGTAATCATCGGTAAAGTCTGGGTTAGACCTAGGTGATAGGGGCGATGTCGGGTTAAAAATACCCCGGGTAAAACTTTGAGGGGGGTAAGAGCTAGAGTGAGCGAGATTGTCTCACTTAGCAGGTTTGACTGGAGTTAGTCAAGGAACCCCAAGTCAAGTTTAAGAGGGGAATTGTTAGGTAAACTTGACTCGTGGTAGAGTCAAAGGAGGTTAAACAGTGATGGTTTTGGGGCACATGGTATTGTGCACCCATGGTATTCTTCCCGTGGTATTATATGTAATGGAGCCTATAAAATGCTCGAAGGACTTCATTGTAATGCAAAGGCCTGGAGGTGAGCGGTGAAGGCTCACTTGGCCGGATTGGCCAGGGTTTTGGCCAAGGATAATGAAATTTCATTATGATCAAGTTTTTCCCAGATTTGGGGTTTTCCCAAATAAACATGTGCGTTTATGTGTTTATGGTTGCTGCTGGTTATTTTTATATTTGTTTCTCTCAGTAATTCTCTGTAATTAATTTGTGTTCTTGGTAAATTTCTTAACAGATCTCTTAGATATTTCAAGCAAATGAGTTGTTCCACAAGGTATTTTGTTAGTGGTAACTATATTTATTGATTTGCAACAATATTTGGTGTGGGGCCACATTGATGATTGAGATCTTTGACTCATTAGTTTGTGGATTTATTGATGTGATTTTTCTTATATATATTTCATAGACTTCAAGGCTAGTGAACAATATGCTTGTACAATATGAATTCCTTAAAAGTGGTGATAAAAACAACTCCAATGCTAGAGTGATTGAGTTTATGTTCCTTATCAACAACCTCCTATTATGGGTACCTTGTAGGCTTAGGGTTACTAAATTGTGGGCCTTTACTTCTAGTTGCCTTGGGAATCCCCATACACATTGTCAACATGTTATGGGGGAATGTCTTATTGGCTTAAAGAGGTCTATGACCATGACACTCTGTTGTATGTGTACGATGTATTAAAGGGGTTTTTAAATGTTTTGAGAATGTTTTAGTTTTCACCAATGTAATTTAATGAGAGATTTTGTTATTGAACTAGACATGTTTCTGCTTATGGAGGATTGCTTATGAAATCCGCTTGTATTTTATAAAATGTTTGATTATACATTAAATAATATTATTAATAAATGAAGGAAGCATTTTACCAAATAATAACCTTTTATAGACAAGTAAGATAAATGTGCCTTATAGTAATAAAACACCTCTTATATGTGATATTTATTTAGTTCTAAAATTAAAAAACATTTATTAGTTTACAAAGTATGCATTGAATCTAATGCTCCATCCTTAGTTAGCATAAAGGGTGGTACCTTCCTCTAGCATTGTTTGTGTTATCACACATTTAAAAGATAGTATGAAATAAAATGACTATTTTGCTTTTTGCTCATAAGTTATGGTTAACACAAGAAATAGGCAATTTCTTTCTTTTAGATATTCAATGGATAGAGACAACATCCTATGAGTTAACACAAATTGTTGGCACCAATGTTGTTGGGCATTCAATTAATTCAATGCCTCATTTGAATCCTCTAGGTTGAGGCACACTAGTTTTTGTCTATGGGTTTACTAGGGATTCAATTTATGAATGTATGGAAGCATAATTTAGGTTTCTTTATGAGATTTTCATTGGAAAATAAAATAAAATAAAATGGTGCTCTAGCATGCCACATAAGAACCTTTCAACTAAAGATCCATGAGTAGAAGGTATTCATTATGCTGAAGTTGCATAACACTTGCGCCTAAACATCAATAACGTTACTTAAAATCAAATTTAATAACTCACAATGTGATGCAACAAGAGTGAATTGGAAGGATAATTGTTTATAACTTGAAAGGACATGAGGATGAACATGTGGCCTACTAAATTATAATATATTTGTTTTCCATTTTTCTTTTTTTTTAATGAATGCATGAGATGAACATGAAAATAACCCCATGAGGCCTAGTGACTTGGATGAACTTAAGTGAAAAATCTCGATCCGCCTCATACTTTCTTCTACCTATACTTCATTTTCCTAATTTTTTTCATTATTGATATGTTATCTTAGCACACCTGCAATAAATCATAAACCATTTTGAAAAAAAAAACTTAAGCTTATATATACTTTTGAACTAATTAACAATATGGACCTTTTCAAATATTTATACCTAATCACATTAATAAGAAGAAAAAATCTCATATATGTTTACCCTAACATTTAACATATTGGTTCCTTTACAAAGGGAAATGAAGATTCCCACTAAATTCTTTGATTCATTAAATTTATGAAAATTTTGTTATATTATATAGGTTTTTATACTCTTTCCCATTTTTTTAATTTTATATATTAAAAAAAAAGAAAATCCTTGAAATAATATCTTTATAGTCCATATAAGGAATATACATTTGTTTATCACCAAGGGGCTCTTAAACAACAAGACTCAAAATCCATTATATGGATATACTCATTATGAGTTCACATGTCACATGTTGGAATTGAACGTAGGTGGGGAGGATAGCAACATTTCTCCTGGCCACCCAAGCTACATTCAATTGACATTTGAAAATATGATATTATGTACATGCATTTTATATAATAATAAAAAAATGGGTTGTGTGCAAGTAACTATCATAAGCAAGACTAGTAATGAGAGGCAAAACTAATAACTAGAGGCACTATGGGGGTTATTGTTGAGTCCCAAACTTACATCTTCCCTACATACCATTTTAGCCTTTTTCTCCAGTTACCTGAACCTCCAAGCTATCAAATCATTGCATATTAGTTTAAAATGAGCATATAAATGGTTTCCTAACTATGTCTTGTGACTGCTGTTTGATTTAGATTTTTGCTCAATCAGCTGCGGAATCTTGTCACTTTCCGCAGCCAGAATCAATTTCTGCAGCCTTTTTGTTAAAGTCTATGCTACAGGTGTCTACTGAAGAATACAGCAACATGGGTAAGCTACAAATGATGTGGACATGGAATGTGTCCCCTTGGTTCAACCAAATCATCCACAGAAGCCCGCGGTCAAAGCCAGTCAAGCGGTGGTCAACACTAGGAGTTTTGCGGTGGCAGGACTCTGTTTTCATCACAAGGAGGATTGCATGGGAAGATCTTGAGGTTTAGGAGGTGTGCTAACACCTGGAGACTTCCTGTGAACCGAATCCAACAAACCACCCTCCTTGGATTTACTTCCCACGGCTACCATGCTGCTAAATTTCCGATTATGGTCTTTTACGTGTCTGTCTACCAACGCAGACCTTAGGAATTAGTTATGAATTTCCTGCTATAAATAAAGCATCTTCGTATGTGTATAGGCTAGCTGATGATATGTAATATTGACTGTTTTCACGAGCCATCGAGCCGATACTTAGTCTTTATTTTATGATTGTACTGCAATATATGAGAAGACACTGATTTTGAGTTCAAATCCGTGATTGGTTTCTGATTGACTGAGGTTGCAGAGGGCCCCTGTACACCAAGGTCCTGTAGTTTCTATATAGCTTTATGTTTTTCTTCATTTTACGCTCTTGATGCCATAGATGTTTGTTGTATATATTACATTGCTCATGGTATTTATATTGTTTGTTGTCCATAGTTTCTTTTATGCTTTCAATTGATTGTCAACTGATCAGTATTTTCCTTTCAGGTTCTAATAGAAAGCCCGGGCAGTGCATATAGTTTTTGATGACTAATGACATGATGGAATTATCTTGTCCTTCTACTGATTTGTTTTCTTAGTTCTAATTCCAGCATTGTTTATTTCTTCAGTTTTGCTTTGTTCATTTACTTTTCTGCAAGATAGATATTAGACTATTCATATCATTATTCAGTTACCTCCTATAGCCAGAGCAAGCCGAATGGTGAGGAATTGAGTGTGAATGTATAGTTTGATACTAGTTTATTTACTTTTGCAAGTTAGTGATTAGGTTACTCATATCATTCTCGGTTACCTCCTATAGCCAGAGCGAGTCGAATAGTGAGGGATTGTAGGATGAATGTGTAGTTTAATCTTAGTTTTATTTTATGCAATTTAGATATCGGATTACTCAATTTGTGTATGATTACCTCCTATAGCCAGAGCGAGTCGAATGGTGAGGGGTCAAAAATGAGTTGATGTGATATGATTTAATTTACTTTGCTTACAGTTTTTGAATTGCTTTGAGTTCAGTTTTTTCCTTTTTTTTTTTTACAGCAACAAGGATACTGGGTTTCATAGTCACTAGTTCACTATTTTGTTTAATTAGAATCTAGGCACATCTTGATTTCATCATTGTAAGTTTGAAAACCTTTGGAACACTTTGAAGTTTGGAAATCATTTTAAAGGCCACCATTACCTTGAATACTTTTGTCCATACTTGATTATTAGAATTACCATCTCACATTAGGGAATCAATAAGAAGATAAATCCAAAAACAAATCAAAAACTAAAAACGACAAAGAAATAAGAAAATGGCTATCTTGCATATATAGTGCACTTCACTTCAGCAGTTTACGACTCCTGGATTGACAATTTATATAGCAATTTAGAACACACTAAATTGACCAAACAGTTATCAAAATATATAGTCTAAAAGTTAAAGGCATAACAAGTCAAAAATCATATGGTTAGGGGAAAGAGTCAAGGAGATAAACACAAACATGGTGTCCAATTAAACATAATAAAGATATGCATAAAGTTAAGTAGCAACAATGGACCCCAAATCTGGAGGAAAGTAATGATCATCAGGGTTGGGACTCCACCCACTAAATGGTTTATCATCAATAAGTTAACATTGCCCCATCCATCATTTTTCTACTTCTTGACACACTTTGGATTGAAATAGGCAGGTCCATCGTCAATAACTTGTCATTAAAGGGGAAGGTGAATGTGGTCATCATAGAGTTTGATCTAAGGTTCATTGCACTCTCAAAGAAGGAACACTACCCTATGGTATGGTCTATTGCTATATTAAAGAAAATTGTCCAAGCCAAGTGGAGAGTGACATTCAAAAGGTTCCTATATCATAGTGCATGGAGAAAACCCTCAGTACTCCATCAATTTTTGGAGGTGTGTGTTGGATAGTTGGCATTGTCTGGGTGGCTAGTGGTTGCAAGTGTGTTGGCATTAATGTCAACAATCATGATGGGAGATGTGTTGGGAAATTGACATTGTCCAACTGTTGGCATTGATGTCAACAAGATAGCATGGATGTTTGTGGCAACAGATGTTGGATTTGATGTTCCCTAGCCTAATCGTGATGGTAATTGGGCTAGTTTGATGTGTTTGATGTGTCAAGCTCGGGGGGAGACCCATAGTTGCTGCAGTGATTTCGTAGAGAATCATCACAATATCAGGCTTATTGGAGAAGCCATAAAAAGATGAATATGATGGTTGGGAGTTCCAGACTTTGGAGGAGGTTATGCCTCTATAGATCAGCTCAAATACTCTTGGAGTTGGCACAATTGGTTAGGGATTTGAAATATCTCTCCAATAGTATGTGGAACCTTGCAAAATGCCTTCGAAGAGTAGGTTATAGGTAGAAGAAGAAGAAGATCCAAGGTGGAAAGAATGGCAGAGAGTTCGTAGCCATTTTTCAGGCAATAGATGGGCTCAAAGCCTACACTAGGCCTTCTCCAGTGGAAAGTGCTTTGAAAGAGATTTCCAACAGTATGTGGAAATCCATGAATGAGTCCCGGAATCAAAAGCTATTGATTCCCGAAGTAAGGAACTTGAAAGCCCTTAGGAGGAGGTCAAATTTCGGGACCTCGGAACTAGGGAAACACGCGAAATCGAGACCCAATATCAGAAGGACTAAGTGGGTCCTATCAAAACCTTGAAAGGTTGAGACCATCAGAATATCGGAACTTTGTAACTCCTTTATAATTCAGTTGAAGAAAAGTCTTGATCTTGTAGGTTTTAACCTCGTACAGAAACCTACCCCGTACAGAAACCTGCATACGAATTCTAAAAACAGAAAATAAACAATGGCAAGAGCATCACATAAAACAAATATACACATATATTTTCCCATGGATCCCAAAACTGGGACTACCAGATTGATTTTTCATTATGTTCCTTTCAGTGTTACAATACATATATATACATGCCGAAGCATCCATAAACCCCAATCCATTAACCCTAGATTAGAACATAGTTGTAGTTCCCTTGACCGGATCTACAAAATACCATGGACCGAAAACCATCATGCCCAAAACGATGTGTGAAATCCATGCACAAAACGATAGGTAGGTCCACCCACCTAATATAGGGTCCAAAAAAAATTCCTAGGGTGCTCTGCCCCCCCTCTAACCCCTTGGTTTCACTACTGGGGCTAGTCATGGAAAGAATATAACACAACCCAACAGATCTGATACCTAAGTAGGAGAACATCAAGACCCAATATTGTAACCTCGAAGTAGGAAGCCATCAGAACAACAGAGGTTGAAGCAGACTGGAAGTTCAAAAGGCGAAGGCCATCAAAACCTTAGAACCTCATAAGTCCTTATAAAATTTAAATTCTTTGAAAGTGTCGAGGTTTGTGAGGAAGAGGAATTAACAAAGGAAAACATTGAAAAACCGAGGACTGATGGACCCTTTCTCTCTCCTCCAATTAGACACATGGTAGAAGTTGATTGGGCCTGGGGAGTTGAAATGGAGGATGTCGTCAACATGACATGGTTGTATGGTGGACACGTGGTAGTTTGATTCAACATTTTTGGTGGCCTAATGGGGCAAATCTGGGTGACATGTGTCACCACTAAGGAGGCGCCACATGGAGTGATGACGAAAACATGATGTCATCTTAGAGGTCGGCATTTGGGAGGAAGGAGACATCATAAATCAGTTATAAAATAATTTTGGAAAAGTTGTGATGGAAGGGACTTCGATGGTGTTGGCACATGGTTGTTGGGACCCATAGAACCAAGGGCATAGAAAGAAGACTCAACACTTGAGTGCTATGAGTATTTCGGAGGTTGGAATTTCGAAACTCCTTCAAAATTGAATTATGAAGGAAGTCCTGATATAGGGAACTTAGATGTGGTGGTGCTTGGTCGGGGGAGACCCAAAGGACCAAGGACGTAGAGTGGGGTTAGCACCTAAGTGCTATGAAGAATTTCGGTGTTCGGAGTTTCGTAACTCTTGTGCAAATGCTTTATGAAAAAGTTCCAATGAAAGGGTCTCTGATGTATGTTGGCATCTAGATGTAGAAAACCAAAAGAACCAAGGGAGAAAGCAATCAAAAAAGGAAGATAGGCCCCCGACAGGATCTGAAGGCCTTAACACCTTAATGCTAAGCTGCTGGTCACAACTCTCGGTTCCATGATGTAAAACAAGAAGGAGCTGAGCAAAGGAGCTAAAGGTAAAATCAAAAATCAAAAGCTCATGATTTTGGAAGGTCATTATAGTGAAAGTTACGACATGTAGGAGCTCCAATATAGCTGTACAAAGGTATATGAAGGCATCGTGCACAACACGTGGTCCTATGGTGTGTAAATAAAAAATGAACTAAGCAAGAAAGAGCTGAAGGAATCCGAATAGTGTGATTTCGTAACATCAAAATAATAAGAGTTATGAAATGTCCTACTCTAAAATTACACTGTGGAGTAAAAGCCCTCAAAGGACGGTAGAGTAAATGTGTGCACAATGATGTTGGTCATAAGAATAGATAATGACTGGAAAGAGTCGTTGGAGTCAATGATGACTGTTGAAGGCAGGAAACCATGACAGAGAGGACCACAGTTGCACAGGATGAAGTGTTGGTCTTGTCATGAGCTGAGACATGCCTCAATGAATGGCGAAATGAAATGTAGAGAAGTCATCATGATGTACAATCAAGCTTAGGGAGCCATGAATAAGCATGGAGAGCCTCATTGAGTGTGCAGGTGGACCGAAGATTTATTTCTCACTCTGGAGAAGTGCTCAGATACCTATTCTCAAGTGGTTATTGCAACAACAATGGCCTAGTCAGATGCAACAATAGAATGGAGATCCATACAATGGTACAATCAGATAGTGTGGAAGCAACCGACAAAGACAACATTGAGCTTAGTGCAGCATAGGAACAAAACACAGGATTTCCATTGAATAATGGGGGTAATGCAACATTGTTGTGAGTGATGTGTGGAGATCATTGTGCTGAGTGTGTGCTTGATCAGTGGATCAAAATAGTGCTAAAACTTCAAAGAGCTCAAAACCTGAATAATTGGATATATCTCGGTGATCTGAACCCAACGCAATTCGTTTCACTCAAAATTGATATCATATGCTCCTGATATCGTGTTCAGATCAAATTAGAAAATGACTAATTTTTTTGGAATTTGGGTTGTAGGTACACCCAGTCAGCAGTTCGTACGCTGACTGGGCATCTAACTAGGCATTTCACTGTGTTTTTATGGGCCAGTCATTGGATGACACTTGTCTCTTTTTTATTGGTTCATGTATGGTGTGATTTCATTGGTCACTGTTGGACCAATAAGGGAGAACCACGTGGGCCAATCGGTGGCTGCCACATGGCCTCCTCTTACTTGGAAAAATTTTGGTTAAGGGTCGAATGGAGGCCACGAGAGTCGAACCCTAAACCTCAACCAACAACTCTAACAGCCTAACCAACTGCGCTACGGTGTTTCTCATAAAGCATTGTGCTGAAATTGTATTTAAACTTTGGAAATGTACCATTGGGGGAAGGGGGTCGTGCTAAGCCCTGGCCCCTAGCCACCCCAGCACCACAGGCGGGGGGCCAAGGGGTTAGGCCTTAGCTCGGCCCACAGCCAAAGCTTTGAAAACTAAAATGCAGTTAGAGCCCAAGTGTAAAGATCATGGTGGAAAAGCTAAAGGGGTCAGCCCCGGGGTCATATGACCCGCCATAAAATCGGGGGCACGGATATGTTGGATGGGAGCCAGCCTAAGGCCATATGGTGGCCATAAAAACCAGGAGCGCACATCGGAAAGGTGACCAACCCTTAGGGGACCAACCTTGGACATATGGGTGACGATGTGACCAAGAGCACACCAAGTGGAGGGCTTAAAGTCGTTGGACATAGGCCTTGGAATCTCGGCCCTAAACCAGGTCACATGCGTACCACGTGACCATGATTTTCAGAACTCGGGGCTTAATTGGCGGATTATCCGTCCTATAATTTTTTCAGTCTGGCAGGAGTGTAGGCTAGAATTGCATGCCGATTCTAGGTTTGGGGCGCTCAAGCTAGGTTTAGGCCGAATTGGAGGATGATTAGCTGTAGAATGGAGTAAAAACTTGAAACAATCATATTTTACTCAATTTTTGGCAAATGAGGTGTAGAAAGAACCAAAATGGGGGCTTTCAATAGTTTGGATCCATTGGAGACATCAGTTCTATTGTTTGGGATTTGTAAAGCATGTAAACACACTTTTGAGCATTTTTAATGAAAGAAGCCCTACATTGAAAGTTGGACTAGGAGATGTAGCCCAAGAGAGGGGTGAAGTCCTTTGTCATGCTTTGTATGATGTGCTTTAGATATGCTTATTTCTCTCTGTTTGGCTATAAAATTTGGTTAAAATTTACTTGTTTATGTGTTTAGTAAATTGATCCTCTACCCAAGACACATATAGTTTTAACTTGCAAATTGTTAAAAATCTTCAAGTTTACACATAAAAATCCTTTTGGTATTAGAGCAAAAGGTTATTGTGAAGATTCGATTTGTTTTCAAGTGTTTTTGTGATGCTTACAAGATGAGAAGGAGAACTTGTGGAGCCAAGATCTCAAATTGTTTCAAGGAGAACAAACACACCTCAAGCTTCAATAGTCATGGCACATGAAGAAGGTCCTGAAGGGATGAATGAATATGAGAAATTTTTTAGAAAAGCATTCTTTGAGATGTTTGAGATGGTTAAGGTTATGTATGAGGAGAGGAATTCCAATGTATGGAGAGAGCTCAAAGCCTCCAAAAGGAGATGGAGGAAAAGGAGACAAGCCTCCAAAAGGGGATGCAGGGAATGGTAACAAACCACCACCCTAGCCTCCATCCTCATCCTCATCTTTAACTTCTTCTACCCTTTCACAAACACCTCCAAATCCCCCAGGGGGTCATGGTAATTGTCTTAAATTGATTACATAAACTATCGACTGGAGTTGGTAAACTTATGAAGTGCAAGTGCACAATATATAATAGAAACCTTTTTATTGAGTTGGATTTATTAATTTATTGAGTTATTGGAAATGTGTTTTTAAGTTTTGTATTCCTCTTTCAAAATGAATTTAACATTGCTATCTAGTGAAAATAAAACCATTGTGAATTTAAAGCAATATTTCTTACTTGAAAAAAATGAAACCATAAAGAACACACACTTGCAGAATGAAAACTATATTAACTCACACTTTCATAATGAAAACTATATTAACTCACACTTGTTGAATGAAAACTATATTAACTCACTCTTGCTTCAAAATTGAAAGTTCAAGAAAGTAAATACAATCAAACCACTCTTCTTCTAAAATTAAACTAAGGAAACTTTTGAATAAAAATGCTCTGAACATAAAGCTGAAAGAAATCTATATACCTAAATCTATAGAGAGAAACATGTTATGCTATTAAGTTGAAATGCTTTTTTTTTAATGAAATTTCAAAGAAATCACAAGGAAACCATTGGTAGTTTGATGAGTCAAATCAACTGCATAAACTATAAAAGAGAGTTGTAATGATATCATAAGAAGATCAAAACTATAAATGGCCAGAATTAATATTCGATGATCCAAAAACAACTAATAGAGAACTTCTCTATTTCTTTTTAAATCAAAAGAAATATCACTGTTGTTATCCAATCTAAAATCAGACTAAAAATTATGAAATGAACATATGCGAAAATACTACATCAAATAATAACAAAAAGGAAAATCTACAAGTTAAAAACCCTCACTGTTTGCAGGGGCCCTCCACAAACAGGCATTCTCAAGCTTCAACAAATAGTTAACTATGCATCAAGTCTTCAAAGGCGTTTCCATTAAATAAAAAGACATGTTTCAAAACGATTACAATCACAAAATATTCATTCACGCCATCCCCCCATTTTGTCCTTCCTTACGGTATTTATAAAATCCATTTAATAAATGTTTGAGGATTTCATGCCTACTTTCGTCTATCAGAGTTCTAATTCAACTATCAAACTAAGAAATAGATAATGATTCACTCACGATTTGCTATTTGGCAAAGAAAATCATGAGACATTTTCATCTCGAACTCTCGCTCGCTTGCTCCAGCTACGTGTTCACTTTTGCCTTTGACCACGTTATTTGGGCTTTCTTCTAACAATTTGGCGCAGATGAATAGGAGGAGATCGTTGAGGGGATCAACCTATTTCTGGCCATATCTCTCTTTCCTTGAATGGTACCTCGAACCCTATTCAACAATGGAGTTGGCTGCAGAAATAGATGTTAGCTACAGAATTGCACGAATTTGATAGCCAATGCAAATTTTAACTCAATAATAAGGAACATTTATGAAATATGAAAAACAGGATGATTAATACTTTACCTATGTCAAAAACCTACAATTTGATGCGTATCAAGTTAAAAGTAATGGTCAAGGAGAAGGAAAATGAGTGAAGAAGAGTGTCAAGATGAAGCATTTAGGAGGCTTTACATTCCCCCACACGAAGGTCATTGCATGTGCTCATGCAAAAATGCAAAAATATGTTCCATTTTCAACTACTGCATCTCCTTTGAAACTCGAACTAGCACATCCAAATTTGTCTTTTTCACCTTTTTCCTTGCCACTACCATGCTTGGCTTCTTCATCAAAATTTTGTATTTCAGAGTTATCACTTTTCTTTTAAGGACCTTACTCTTTTGTTTCAACTTCTTATTTTTCTTATACCACAGGCTCAAATGTAAGAGAATATTGTTGTTTTGGGTCCTTTGGGTTTCATTCTGCATCTTCAAGGCTTCATGTTCCCTTTGTATGTGTCTATTTAGTGTCTCCATCTCAAAGATTTCTTGTTTTAAAATATTTATGACTGGAGGTTCTTGTGGGCTACTAGAATGCTCTTCTTTTTCATGTACTGTTAAACCAAATTTCTTTTCTAGAGATTCGATATAATCATATATATCTTGTTGTGCTAGATCTATTTCCGGTGTTCCTTGGCCCAGGCTTTGAATGGGTGAAATGGTAGTAGTTGAGGGAGTCCTATGTTTCTCTGTTTCCTCTGAATCATATTCCATGTCTTTTGGAGATGGTTCCTTAAGTGCTGGATTAAGCTTGTCACTTCTTCTCACATTTGATGGAGGAGGGTTTTTTATTTGAATTCTTTTCTTTTCTTTTTTGACCTCCTCTATCTCCTTAGATGTGTTTTATTCTTCTTTGTTGACTTTCTTTCTTCTAATAGTTTGATTTTTTATGCTTCCTAAAATTTTTGCAATAGGAAGTTCATCCTCTGATTGCTCCTGGGACTGTTGTTGAAGTAATCTTTGAATAGGGCTTTTAGATACTCTTTTTCTCCTTCTCTTTCCTTTAATACTACTGACGTGTTCTTCTTCTTCTTCTTTAAAATGGTTTCTAAATAAGAAGTTTTCCCAATCATCTCCTAAACCCTTAAGGTGGAATTCAATCAGAATTTCGATGAGACCATGATCATACATAGTGGTTTCTATAAATTGAATCTTTTTCTGTACATTTCCTGACATTTTTCTTAAGCTATTCAACAAAAAATATGGGAGATTGATCTCATTTCCTTCCAGAAAATGCATAATTAGGTGAATGTGATAAAAGAACATGCAACCAAACCTTCCTTCAAAAGAGATAAATTTTGGAATAAGCAGTAATAGATTTCTCCATTTACTTCTAAGTGCAGTGCTTGGGATTCCTTTCTTAAAAATAGATATGTCCATACCTAGATTCTTTAAGAAAATTCTTCATTCTTCACTTTCTATGCCTCTGTTTTTAAACCATCGTTCTCCTCCTCTGGACAGGCCGATAACTTCAGCAATAAGGGACTCTGTCACTGCAAATTTAACATCTCCAATCTCAAATTCTACTCCATCAAAAGCTTTGGCGAAGGATTTGGTCACATCTTTGTTGAAAACATCAAATTTCTCCACGAAATGTAGCCACTACGCTTTATGCAACATCTCTTTCACTTGTGGGTAACCTTCCATGAAATTTATTCCATTCGGTTTAGACCTCACAATGATCCCCATGATTAGAAAGTTTTTCCTCTGACTTGCTTCTTGAGAGAAAATTGATCAAGGTTTCAGAATGAGGCTTTTCAGAAAGGGTATAAACAAAAATGAGGATGAGAGATGAATGAGTGAAATGACTGTTCTGAAGGATTTAGTGAATGTGAGTTGGCGATTTCAGCAAACTCTTCAATGAATTCGAATTTGAATTGGGAGTTTTGTGAAATGATTGGAGACAATGGCAGTGTTATGGTGATATGACCAAAATATCTTTCAACCTTAGGCAATGATGGCTTTTAACCGGCGGTACAATCATCATAAAATTCATATACTTAATGTTTTTTATCCTTATTACTAAATTAAATGTTTGCATACCTTTACATTGATATTTATGACCTTTGTTTGCTCCTTTCTTCATTGCCTTCAAGTGATTTCAAGAATGAATTTGATCACTTCTTCAATTGCCCAATTGGTGGTTCCTATCAAACATCAACTGCAAAATTATGTTAAAGCTGCAAATTTCTTGCTATTATGTAGCTATTTTATTTTTGAAAAGAAAAGAGTGGGATATAAAGAAAATGGGTTTAGAACATGTATGAGGAAAATTTAAGGTGTCAAAAACTGATTTTCACCTTATATTTTCTGTATAAACATGCCAAACATTGTCGGTTTTCAAGTTTATGCATTTATTATTATTATTATTATTCCTTTAAGAAAGAAAAAGGCTTTTGGAGATCAAGTTGGGGCAGAAGGAAAATCCTTCTTCGCCAACTTTAAATCAATATTATCTTGCAAATATTTGATAAATTCTTCCTTTTTCAATGGCTTATGATAGATTCTTAGTTGATGACCATTCACAAGAAAAGTGGTCCTTTCTTCATCAATAGTTATGAACCTAACTGCAACATTATCAAAGATTGTTTCAATCTCATAGGGCCCAAGCCAATGAGTTTGAAATTTCCCTTAGAAATCTTTGAACTTTGAATCAAATAGTAATGCCCAATCCCCTGGCTGGAACTTTCTCTCTTTGATATATTTGTCATGCCATTTGGATCTATGTTGTTGAACTAGATTGGTCCTTTGGGATTGCATCTTGTCTTATCTCATCAAGTTAATTTAGTTGCTCCATTCTTTGTTTTTGTGCCTCTAAAAGATCAAGACCCAATTTGACTATTGTATTGAAAGTTTTGACTTGAAACTCAATAGGAAACATGACTTGCTTCCCATAAAAAAGCTCATAAGGAATATGCCATACAATATTTCTCCATGTGGTACAGTATGCCCATAAATCTTCTGGAATATTTTCTGCCCAATCTCTTCTATGCAGATGCACAGTTTTGGTGATAATTGCCTCAATGACTTTATTGGTGGACTCCACCTGTCCATTTGCTTGAGTATGATATGGAGTAGACTTCCGATGTTTGATTTTGTACTCCTCCATTATCTTTTGTACCAACTTGGATGTGAATTGAGTACCTGATCTGTTACAATTTCTCTTGGGACACCAAAACGAGTAAAGATATCCTCAAAAAGAAATGAAGCTACAACATTTTCAATATTAAAAGGAAGTGCTTTATCTTCTACCCATTTTTTAACATAATAAATGAAAACAAGAATATACCTTTTTTGTCTCAATGGTGGATTAATTGGATCAACAAAATCCAGAGCCAATTTTTCAGAAGGCTCAATAAGTACCTGAGGCTGTAGAGGCATCTCATTAGAAGGAACAAGTCTCCCCATCCTTTGACAACTATCACATCTCTTGAAATAATCCTTGGCATCCTTAAAAAGGGAAGGCCAATAGTATCCTAAGAGAAGGACTTTGTAGGAAGTTCTTTTGTCAACGAAGTGTCCTCCACATGGCTCATCATCACAAGATTTCAATATCTCTGGGACTTCATATTCTCTAACACACCTTCATATGATCAGATCTGGCCCTAATTTATACAATTATTCATTTATCCATGAATAAGACGCACTAATTTGAATTACCTTCCTTTTTTTCTCGAGGGGACAAATATGATGGTAATTTCCTTATAGCCAAACAATTAGCAATATCTGCAAACCATGGAGATTTAGTAGATACTGCAAAAAGATATTCATCAGGAAAATTATCTTCTATAGGCATGTCATTATTATCATTTTGAATCCTTGATAAAAAGTCAGCAGCTGTATTTTGTTTTCCAGGTTGATCAAAAATAGTAATGTTAAACTATTGTATCAAGAACAACCATCTAGTGATTCTGCCATTAGTGATTAGTTTATTCATTAAGTATCTAATTGCAAAATGATTAGTATGTACAAAAGTTTCATAGCCAGTAATACAATGTCTGAATTTATTGATAACATGGACAACAACTAAAACCTCATTTTCTGTTACATTATAAATTAACTCTGCAGGGGTCAAATTTTTACTGGTGTAATAAGTGGCATTAGGAGTTAAATCCTTTTGTCCTAGTACAACTCCTAAAGTTGTGTTTCAAGCATCAGTTGAAATGTGGAAAGGTAATTTAGAATTTGGTCCTCTAAGAATTGGTGCTTCAGAGATTTTCTCTTTTAATGTTTCAAAGGCCTTTTGGCAATTAGAATTCCAATTGAATTCACAGTCTTTTGTGAGCAGTTTAAAAAATGGAGATGTAATTTTTGTAAAGTTTTCTATGAATCTTCTATAATAACCAGTGAAACCAAGAAAACTTCTAACATCTTGTTGACATAATGGAATTGATAATTTAGAAATAACTTCTACTTTAGATGTGTCCACTCTAATTCCATCTCCTGAAATATGGTGTCCTAAAACAATTTCCTCAGTAAACATCATAAAACATTTTTCATGGCCTAATGATAGATTTGCTTCTTTACATATAATGAGATTTTTTTCCAATTTTTTAGGAGTTTCTTCAAAACAATTACCATAAACTATAAAATCGTCCATATACACTTCCACACAATCATGAATTAGATCAGAAAAAATGCCTAATACTGCTCTTTGGAATGTTGCGGGTGCATTACATAATCCAAAAGGAAGTACTCAGTAAGAATAAGTTCCCCATGGGCAGGTAAAGGTAGTTTTATCTTGGTCTTTTGGGGCTACTTGGATTTGATTATACCCACTAAAACCATCTAAGAATGAAAAATATTTCTTTCCTGCCAATGTATCTAAAACCTGATCTATGAAAGGAAGTGGAAATTGATCTTTTAAAATGGATTTATTCAATTCCCTATACTCAATTCATACTCTCCATTTTCCATTCTTATTAGGAACAATTACTAAGGGTGAAACCCATTGACTGTCTGATATTGGATAGATGAAATTGACATTCAACAGTTTTTGTAGTTCTTCCTTCACAATTTCCGTTAGATTTGGGTTCATTCTTCTTTGAGGTTGTCGAATTGGTTTGGAATTTTCCTCAATGTAGATATGATGTATACAAGTATTAGGATCAATTCCCTTCATGTCAGTATATTCCCATGCGTAAGCAGAGGAATGTTCTTGTAACATATTTATTAATTCTTTCTTTTGAAATTCTCCCAAATTATTGTTGGTATTCAAAATTTTTCCTTGAAAGGTTTCAATTGTAGAATTGCCAAATTTTTCCATAGAATGCAAGGATAGTTGTCGAGATGATAAATATTCAATGTCTCATTGTTCTTGAAAACTCTGACTAGATTCACAATATGATGAAGATTCATTATTTTCTATTAAATTCAAAATTTGATCTTCCTCAATATTTGTGAAGTAGAAAATATTGGTTTTATATCAATGTCATCATCTATCCATTCTTCATTTTCAACCTCTTGTTTTTTTTGCAGGTGGATACAATATGAATTTCTTTGTTGAGCTCCCATCAGAAATGAACATATCACCATATCTACAACTTATAAAAGCATCAGCTGTAGCTAGCCATGGTCTTCCTAGAATCAATGGATGTCCTCCTAAGTTATTCTTGGGTGTTAAAATCATAGAATCGACACGATATTCCCAAGAATCTAAGGATACATATATATCTTCTAATACACCATCAGGTTTGATTACAGATCTATCTGCCAATTGTAACAGTGTAGGTGTATATTGAAGATTAGAAAGTTTTAATTGATTCATAGTTTGTTTACTTGTGAAGTTTATAGTTGTTCCTATATCAATTAATGTATTTTGGATCTTTACACCATTGATATGTGTTTTCATAATGGGACTTCCTGGATCAGATATTTCTGAATTGTTGTCTTACCCATCATGATATCTGCAATCTTTCCAACAAGTTGGATTCTTTTGATTTATTTTCTTTTTCTTCCTGGCCTTTTTATGCTGAATTCCCTAATTGTATTTACGAAAATTGGTATTTCCTTAATGGCTTGTAGCAAAGGAATATTTATGCAAACATTCTTCAGTTCATCTAACATGTCATAATCAGGTAATAAAATATGTTTTTCTACCCCTTCATCAATTTTTAATTTCTCAAGAAAAGGTGGTTTTGAAACAGATACTGAATGTTGTTCTATAATAGGAGTTAAGTTATTTGAATGTGTTGGAGTAACTTGTTTTTGAGCTTTTTCTTTTTCATTAAGAGACTTCTCTTCTTCATAGATCTTTTCTTTTTCACTTTCTTGAATAACAACTGACAGGGACTTATTTTCTAATATTATACCAGATCTAAGTTGAACATTGTTTAAATCTAGTGGAGTTATCATGTAAGTTTGAAAATTTTGTCCTTCCATATTGTAAGTAGGTTGTGAGTTTTTATTATTGTTCGGATTTTGGAGTGGTTGGGCAAGTAATGGTTTGGTCTTTGAGGAAATGGTAATGAAAGTTATGGATTCAAATTGTGAGGTTGAGTTTGTTGAACGGGTTGAGGATAATATCGTGGAGGAAAAGTAAGATATAATTGTTGAAACTATGGAAATTGAGGATATTTAGGGTACTTTCCATAAGTATTTTTCCATCCTTGTGACCAAGGTTGTGGCTAAGATTTTCAAGGCATTGGGGCAGTCCAATTACTTTGTGATGATTGTGAAAATGGTTGAGTGTTAAAGCCTTGAGCTGTATTTGGTTGTGGATTCTACCAAGGTCTTTTAGCAATAAAACAAAGAAGATCTACCTAATTTGGTACTCCTTCTTCTTGATAGACATCTTTAAGACCTGGTATTGAGTGACATTCTTTTGTATCATGATTTTACGCACATATAACAAAAGTTTCTACACTCTTTAAATCAAGAGGACATTCTCTCAAGGCATGTTTCTTTCTGCACTTAGGGAAAAAAATGGATAATGCAGTGGTTTCAACTTTTTGCTTGTTTTGTATTTTAAGGGTGTCAATTTGTTCACTAAGACTCCCTAAAATATCTGTTTTAAAATTATCAGGCAAATTTTCTAATTCTTCTCTACTTACTATCCCAACTGCAAATTTATTAATCCTTGATAAAAGAGGATCTCTTGGATTTTTCCTAGTTCTTGCTTTGCCTCTTGAAATGTGTATGCATAACTCACAAATTTCTCCTAGAGACAACTAAGAAATATCTCCCTTACCCATTAGATTGAGAAGATCAATCCACTCATCTATAATGGATTTAAATAAGATAACTTTTAAAGTTTCCTCATCTAGATTATTCAGTTTTTCCCTTTTAACATTATAAGCAAATCTTTCAAGAAGTCTTCAAGATTTTCATCTTCATTCTGTACCATTTTAAAGACTTCATCCTTAATATTATGGGGCATACAATAGTCCTTATATTTCTTTAAGAATGTAGTTTTCATTTGTTCCCATGTTATTATGGAGTTTATTCCTAAACTCATAAACCATTTTAATGTTTCGTGTTTAAGGATTGCCGGGAATAATTTCAACTTTTTAGCATCATGCAGATAATCATATGATCTACACAAGACTTCAAATTCAAAGAGAAATGTTTCAGGATCTTCACTCCTTAGTCCATGAAAGTTTGGAAGGATAGAGGGTGAGATATTTTTCATTGTTATAGTTGTATCTTCATTGAGAATAGGAAATTCAAAGTGTTATAGAAATATATCTTCCTCCTCTTCCTCTTCCTCTTCCTCCACCACTTCCACCTCCCCTATTGTTGAGATTGCAACAAGATGATGGAGCTTAGTGAAAAGAGTCGCCTTCACTAAGTGGGCCCGCAGGCAAATTATGGCGCAAAGTCTAGACATATGGATCATGTCTATGAGTTGCAGGATGCTGTTTATGGATGATTGGTCAAGTTGGAAAAAATAGATGGACTTCTATTTTTAGACAACAACGGTGACACTGTCAAGTCTAATTATAGAGCAGTCAAATATATTAGCTTA